>CAJPEX010002046.1:0-44972 GCA_905338405.1 Notodromas monacha
GGTAGCTTTTATCTTTCTCTATGGAGAATCACGAGCGGATAAACGCAGGATTCTACTTAATCGACTGAAGCAGGCCTCATTAATCAATGTCACAAGCAAGTATCTATATGAGAGGGAAAAAGATCCTTCCACAAAAATTGCGTGCATTTCGAGACCCACTTTTCCGGGGTATGTCTGGAATAAGAGGAAATAAGAAAAATGAGAACATGATCCATCAATTCATCACTGATGTCATTCATCAAAATTATTTCTCCTGAAGTATCTCACGTCCCGAGACCGGCAATGAAAGAGTTCCAGAGGATTCTCCAAGATGTTCATGATGCTGTTCAAAAATCAGTCAATAATACGGTTTTCTGCAGGCTTGCAACAATTTTGTCGCAGGCAAATATTTTTTTCATGAAGGGATTTTTTGTCAAGATTTTTATTGTGCAAGAATGTAAATTCAGTGAGACCCCGACATGTGGACACCTCGACCTGCAGACAATTTGACATAGGGACACTTATTTTGTCATAAAATTTTAATAAAAAAGGCCAGACTTGAGGACACTGGCTTGACATAGGGACATTTTGTGATAAAATTGCAAATACATTTTCAACCAAATTGCAAGAAATAGATATTTCCAACCCTAAATTGATGTAAAACAAGTTCTTGGGCATTTCTCTCACCAATTTACCATTCATTTAGCTAATGTAAAAAAAATTACCTCCAGCATAGAGGGACTTCCTTCTCTGCTCTTCTTCCCTTGAATGTTATTTTTTACAGAGAATGCCAACATTCCTATGTACTGTACAGATGAGGTATCAGTATTCAATTCCCCGAATGTCCATATTGTGTTGAAATACGTATCAGTAATCTCCCAACCAAAATGTCTCACTGTTTGTCGGTTCATTTAATGTCCTGGTATTCCTGAAAATTTAGACACTGTACCACAAATTCCCAAAACCACCATCCGCTGAGAATGTATGATGCATTTTATTCAATAGTACAAAACAGTACTCATTCCAGTACAGTACTACTGAATTCCTGACTGCTCATTGGTGGTGTTCTTGGTATTCTTGTGTTGTCATAGGTACATTCCTCATCGAGATTCGCACTGTATGCTATACAGTATTTCCTAATTCATATATGTAAAAGTATTTCAGTGCCCAAACAGTATAAAGGAGTAAAATCGCATTAAAACGAAGCTGTTGGGAAAAGGTCAAAAAAATGTCATTATAACGACAACTTTTTTACAAACTTAATTTGAATACAGTACTACTATTGCTATTGAGCTGGGACCGGACAAAATTCGTTGTAACGAATAATCAGTATTTAATTACATTCGTTGTGAAGAGATTCTTCAGTATTTCTTTCTTATTTTTGTCGCTCATTTTTTGCAATGCAAGAGGTGCTCGCGTTGAATTCAATTTTAAATAAATTTCAAATTTTAAAGAAAGCTTACGAAAAATGTTGCCAAGTGCACATGCACAATATACTGAATATTTTAAAATACTGCACTCTCTATAAAGAGCGAAAACCGTCTTGAGAATCGGCCCGATGTCTGACAACTGACGTCAACTGCATACTTCGCAATTTTCATATTTTTTAACATACCACGTCTGAGAAAGGTTGCACACCATTCATATGAGCAGAACAAGTTAAATCTCATCAATGGTACAGACATATTATATCAACTGTACGCAACGTCTGGAGTTCTAAGTTATTTTTTTTAATCCTCTCTTTTATTTTGGTCGATCTGCCGACAAGTGTCTGATTGCTATGAAAAAAAAAACATTTGAACGAGTACACAGTATCGTACAAAATATTTCGTGTTGAAGAAATTCATTCATCCGAAGTTCAGTGAACTCTTTATCGCTGTTTCCGTCTATAAAATTAATTTGTCGAACACTGATTTGCGTACACGTCTAAAAGGAATATACTCTACTGTACTAAAAAGTATTCAACAGCCGGGTATGAGAGGAGTGTGATCATTTCTCTGCTGGCTACTTGATAAAATGTCATTTAGATTTTAAAGTCACTTAGATTAGTATTGTGTAGTTTACGTGAATATGTTGATTCAATAAAGAACTTAAAAAACATTGAACGTGCCAGAACTGCTTTAAAAAAATAACGCGAATAATCAAGCCCTGTAGAGTACAAGATTTAAGAAGAAAATCTATGTTCGGAAGCAATGACATTCAGCAAACTTGTCTTCTTCTTCTTTCTTCCCTGGTGAATAATACAGGTCACGGCATCAACGAAGCCGAATTTATGGAGTGGATGGGCAAGTTGGTCATTGGTACCAGCCGAGGCCTCCCCCGTTCTCATGCCACGTCATCATCATCATCATCGTCAACATCATCACAGGGTTCAGCAGCAGCAGCAGCAGCACATCTCAGAGCCCAGGAAGATAGCGAAGATGGGGATGACGTCACACAAGACCTGGTGGCGGCTTTCACAGTGTTTGACCGCGACGGAAATGGATACATCACACGGGTTAGTCGGTGCTTTTTGTCAGAAATGATGGAAAATTATCACTAGGGGGAAATCTCGCTACAAAGAAGCCTTTAGGATCGGGGAAAAAAAGTTTCGTTAAACTGCAACAATATTTTTTTTATAAAGTACTGTAGTTCTAATACAGTACTGTAACATCGTTGCTATTATTCAAATAAATTGTACGGCAATTTCCTTTCATTAAACCTGCTTTTGTACTGAAGTGCTGTTTGTAACTTGAAAATTAAAATGAAACATAATTACATGCGGTGGAAATACTGTAATTCCTTCTAAATCAACTTTTTCATACATGCCTGTCTGTTCTTTCAAAGAGAGGAACGTTTTTTTAAATAACAAAATGTTTATTTGAAAAAAAGGCATACATACATTCTAAAATGGAGCTATAAAGAATTTACAAAAATATGTCATGCTGTGTATTTTTTCGGCACAAAGTTTTTGTCACAGAACTTCTCTGATGGAGTTAAAAAGCTGCACCTTTTAATTTCCCCCCATTTTCCTGACATTTATCAAATAATCCCTATGACCTAGGCACAGAACCAGAGACAAAATTTCATTATGAGATTGAAGCCTAAAATAAGATTTTCATAACATGCGCCTATGGAGAACATACAAGACCAGGACAAGTTCCTTATAACGAAAGATTTGTCATAACGAAAATTGTTATAACAGATTCTTACGGTATTTTTTATGGATTAAAAAGAAATGTTGAGACTTGGCAGGATTTATATGGATGTCCTATTTGTTCTTTAAGGGTACCATATTTCCATATTCCACCTGAACTGTTAAATTGACAAGTACAGTCATCGATGTGATTGATCAGGTCAGCCTATGTACCCAAATTTAGGTCAAATGGTCAATGATGGTCAGTGGTACTGAAATGAGAGTGTAGTACAATATTTTGAATACTGTATAAAAGTGTGGAGGACGATTTGTTCACGGGTACTTCGTGACAAAAAAAAAAAAAAAGAAGGGTGGCACTGAATTGAGACTTTTATGGATTTTGTTCCCAATTAAAAAGAGCTCCACCAGCAAAAAAGTTTGAAAAAACCTTTATCTCGACTGAAGTCTAGACACAGTCCCAGGCAAAAATATTCTGAGGTGAATTTCCTGATTTTTTTCATTGCAATTGCGTGTCCACGAAATTGAGAACTCTGGATTGAATTCCAAGAACAGTTTCGAATCAACTCTTTGACTGAAAATATCACTGAACACGTTTCTGATAAGAGTTCCAACAGTTTTATGCGTGATATTTTTTTATTTATTTATTGAGGGACGCTTATTGTATTTAAATTCGGATGCTTGATTGATAAAATTTTAACAGCGTCCCTGATCGACCCAGATATTCAGGACATGCATTTCCACGATTTCAGAAAATTTTAAATTAATCACAGCGAGCTTTCAAAGTCGGGGCTTTTATGGTGCTACTTTTTTTCTACGATAGGGGAGCCCTATTTTATTCTCACCGGCGCTCAGTTGGACTAGGTTTCCACAATGCATGCCTAATTCCAGAATCCAAACATGGCAGGCATTGAAAGTGCAAAAAAATATGATTGAATTATTTCGCTGAGTTAGATGGAAGTGAAAAATGCTGTCATATGAATGAAAAAGCTCATTGAACTGACGCTAAGTTATTATTGGGCGGCGCTCAGTTTTTTCCTGTGCTAGGATTAAATTTTGTTTTTTCGCTCATTCGAGCTAAATTTTCTCAAACGATGCCCAATTCCAGACAAAATGAATGAGAATATGTTTGTATGATTCAACTATACAGGAATGGGAATGTAAAAGTATATCCGCAGTAGTTTGTTGCCGGTCCGTGGGAAAAATTCTTTTTCATCATAAATTATTTCAAAGTACCAATGGTCTGCTATCTTTACTGAGAGTCTTAGAAAGATCATGGCAGTTTGAATTATCTGACCAAAATAAAAGTTGGCTTTTCTCCTATCAACACTGCAGTCAAATTTTCACCTGCTGAAATAAATTATTTCAAGTTTTCATTCTGAGGAACCTTTCTTTGAGCCCACCTTTCTAATTTTTTGAAGACATTCTACCACAGCTACTAAATTAAAAATTTTCGAACGACTGCCATGAAATCTTTCAAGCAAAACTTTGTAAATACTTGTTTGAGGCGGCAAACATGTCACAAAACTTTGCCAGTCCGCAGAAACTTTGTGGGGAATTTGCTGGTCAAAAAAAAATATGGAAATTCGCCGGTCCGCGGACCCAAAAAGGTTGGGAACACTGCCCTATATAGGCGCTCAGTTAAACTTTGGTTCTCGATCACTTGACCCTGCAAACCGACCTACCATTCGGGTGGAAAAATATCCCCTTTTTTAATTCCACCTGTACAGCCCAGTTGCATGTCCACGCGTAACTACACGGAGGCATTCAAATTATGATCATCGGCGCAAAAATGATGCCTGCATGGGGACTCCACCCTCAAGAATTTTGACCAATGTTTAAAAAAAATACAGTTGAACCTCCTTCGGTCAAAGTTCGAGGGACCAACAAAAAAAATCGAGTGAGGGTGATTTCGAGATGGGGAAACAAGCATTTTTGTTCGGGGAAAGAAAGAAAAATTTCAGAACATCGCAATTGATAATATTTTGAGCCTTATTATTGCTTCTTCAATGAGTCAACAGGATGCTGAACTCGGAGGCAAGGGTTCATCTGCCCAAAATAGTCGCTCGTTTCCTTTCAAAACACATCGTTACACAGTTTTTCTTCCCTGTGTCAATAAAATAATAGCCCAAAGGGCCTCCAGAAAAGTCGAATGATGGAGGTTTGAGAAAGGGACGCCTTTGAGTTTGAGAGGTTTTTTAATTAATGCGTTGTTTCCAACGGAATTCAGGTACGGAATGGGGGAAAAAAAAGTTTTGGCGCAGGAGGGTATTCGACTTTGGGAAGTTCCAGTTACCGAAAACTTCAACTTCTCAACAAATGCCACTTCTTCTTCTCTCCCAAACCCTTTTTTTCTCTCGATAGGATGAACTGAAGCTTGCCATGGACCTGATCGGAGAGCACATGACCGACGCCCAACTCGACCACATGCTCGAGCTTGCGGACATCGACAAAGACGGCCGAATCAATTACCAAGGTATACCCGCATCATAGCTATTAAACAAAAAAATGATTACCCCCTCCCCCCAATTACATCCAAAAATAATAATGCATACAAAGCCTAATTCATTTCTGGGTACATTCGGTTTTGCAGAGTTTTTGCGGATCCTGCTGTGATAAAAACAACCAGCACACATGAGCGCCGATTGCAGGCGCAGCTGAAAACAGCGGTGATATTCACTTTTCGGTTCATATGCTGGTCGAGTCACGCGCGGCGGATGAAAAATGGGAGAAACAAGCAAAAAAGAAATCAACATCAATTGACCATCATCATCATCATGATCGAGTCGCAGAAAATTGCGTTTGATTGTTCGCTCGCTCGCTTTTTATCATTATTTTTTTTTGTATCGCGAGCGTAAAATGTTTCGAGGTCAAATGCGGTGGCTTCTGTTTTTTCGGGAGTCATTTTTATCAAGCGGAATTTCACCCGCGATTTTCTCGCTTTTCGTTGCGTATTTAATTGCAGTCACCTCAATAAGAGCGACTCTTTTGAAGCAAAAGGAAGGCTGTGAGAGCGACTGGAAAAACGGTGTCCGGAATGGACCGCAAAGAAAAAACGACTCTGGAGAAAATGCCGCGATCAGGAAATGACATTGAAGGGACTTTTTTTTTTACTGTTTGATATTATTTTACAACCGGTTCTCCGTGCATTCAGAGCCTTTTTCAGAGTTTTCTGAGGTTTACTGCGGCTAATACAGGAAAAGGAAAGAAAACATTAAAATTTAAATTTTAAAAAAGAATTACAATGAATCAATCGTCTATATTCTTCAGAAATTCGACCCCGACGAGAATTCCAATTCAGATATTAAAAAAAGTAGGCCCAAAAAATCAATAATAATTATTATCACGCTAGTCCGTATCCGCAGATGAAGACCCGAGTTCACATAAAAATTTTTATTTCTAAAATTGCTTTAGTCAAGAACCTTTGGATAAGAGTAAATCTTATCGAAAAGGCTTCTGTGAAAAATGCACAGCATAAAAATAAAAAATTCCCCGAGTTTTCTCGATGAACTTCAAAAGGTTTTGCGACAGTCGAAGTTCTTCATTTGATGAGAATCAATCTGAAAATTACGTTCCTCCATAATCTCAACTGATGGAACTAAACCTTGTCAAGTTAAATTGAATTAATATTGAAAGACCGATTGAACTGAACTAGCCTCGGAAAATAAATTGAATATGCGATGCATCAGTTTTGCGGTGTTTTTCTTCGCGGCATTTTCTCCATGGCGATTTATGTACGTGCAGCCCTGAGAAGTATATCCGGCATTCAGACGGAACAAGATTCGAGAATGGAGTTCAGAATCCCTGGATTAAATTCGAATGCTCAACTTATTGTATACCTGTTTTCGTTCGTTTTTTATATTCCCAATCCCAATAAGTCGAAAAATATCATTTGAAACGAACATAGATGAATTTCGTATTAGTGGTTTTATATCCTAGGAACTTTCAAAACTTTTTTCCGGTCTCGGGAATTTTGCACCCAGTTAATTCGGAAGAAAAAACCAATTCGCTCTCCAGAGCGTCTTCCTTTTGTTGTTCCTTCGCTTTGTTTGAATCGCGAATGTACACTTTTGTCTTCCCAACGGATTTGAAAATAATAAAAAAACGAAATTAAATTCGATCAATTCATTTCGGATCCCAAAGCCGATCCTTTTTCACGGACAATGCGGGTGAATTACGTTCACGGAAAGCAATATTCAGGACTCACGGGGACAGCTTTTGTTCGATGCCCTTTTCTTTCCTTTTAACCGAATTCTAATTCTTTTTCACGGCATGAGAGAACGAGTTATGTAAGTATAGTACAGTATTACAGTACATTAATAAGACGCATCCAAATAGAAACGATGAGTTTTTGGTCCGGTTCAATGAACCAAAAATCATTTCGAGAAACTTTTCAAAACGTGCGAGAATTTCGGCATCAGGAAGTAATCTATGAAATACACTCCTGTGGATCGAAATCTTATCCGGAAAATAAATATTCAAGCCAACGCAGTAACAAACAAGGGGAATACTGTATGTAATTACAGCTAATATCTCGAAAAGCATGCGGATCTACAGTATAAGCGAAGTGAATCCACTCAAGCACGGCACGTAAAATGATTCATCTTCATAAACTTATTCATTTACAAAATCTGTTCGGATAAATATGAGTAATATTTGAAATTGTGAGTTCGTCCTACGCGAAAGGAATACTTTAATGTACAATCGAAGGAGGAACGGCGATAAAGCGATCATTTTGTAAAACTTTCTGAATTCATCGGTGGAAGTACCGCACAAGATGTCTCTTAAAAATATTGAAGGAAGCTTAGTTCATTTTTCATAAATCATTCATCAATTTCTTGGATTAAGAATCTTTCAAATTCTTGATTCCTTTTCAATGATGTGCCACAGGGTTTGAGCATATCTTGAGCACCGTTCACAGCGCCATTGGCGCATCTGTAATCCTTGCAATATACGAGGTCATGAGCCGGGTTTTCTGAGAAATCCGAATCAATGGGGGGCTGTGGGATGTTTCTCATCTGATACTCTTCCGCAGCTGTGACCTCTGCGAGTAATTTTAAAATAAACTCGTGCGACTGCGATCAATCACGCTGATGCCAGACGCGCCTTTCAGTGGGGGTTTCTATCTTAATGGCGACGAACCGGGGGTATACGGAGGTCTAGCAAATATTTGTCCGTGAGCCCGTTTCCACACCATTGTTACCGCAGACCTCTCATGGACGTTTGGAGAAGGGAAAAAGAGAAGAGAATAAGATGCAAGTACTGTATAGTGAATAGTATTCACTCACTCACTCAACTCGTCGAGGCGTCATTTCAAAACGAGGAAGGCGAGATTTTCCTCTCGAAAGCGACAGGGATGCATTCCAGGAATTCAAGAAGTTCGCGGACTGCATATTGGCGGGCGACTCGTCATCGCCGCGCAGCGAAGGCATCCAAAATGGAAAGGGGTTGCCTAATTCGAAGAACCTCAGGCTTCCGATATACTGTAGTGGTCTCCAATGCTGTTTTCAGGGCGGCTCTTTTCTGGATACCCTTCATAATCAGACTTGGTCTTCGTGCCTATAAACATTTCAATAACTTAACGAAGACACCCGTTTTATCGCTCCCTGAGGATAAGCCCCCAAAGAAAAAGGACCCAGTCGGGGTGGACAAGGGACTCACGACAAAAAAGTCGGTTATTTTATGCTGTTCCATGGATTAAGAAAATTAATTGAACGCGTAAACATTAAATTCAAGAATTCAAGGGAGAGAATCAACATTTCAAGATTACATTACCGAAAGAATTCCTGAAGAAAAAAAAAACGAGAAAATCTTTAGAAAATGAAGTTCAACACCTAGCAAACGAGCTGAACAGCTTCTTCCGAATCGGAACTAAGATCTTCGGTCAATCTTTCTGAATAAATTGGAATTTGAGACCAAATTTGAGTTCGTGATTAAGAAAAAAGTTAGCCATCCATACTGCTAGTGATTTCGATTTGTGGCGCCGGAATTTTTCTTTTATTTCCGGAAATTCCTAGAGCAAATGTACTTCATTGCATCATTGTTCCATCCCACATATGATTTTCTTTCAATACTAGATTATTCGGGATACATTATAATTATTCAGGAATATCAACAGTCATCAGCCTCGAAAGATCGGGAGCTTTACTTGACACGGTAACCCTCTCGTTTGAAATGCAAGTGCTACTGCAGTAGTACTTGATGTTGCTCAAAATGAATTTGAAGCTTCAGGAAAACTACTAAATTTAAACCCCTTCAATACCATTATAAAAAATAAAATTCAAATAAAAACTTGAAAAAATACCAAACAAAATTAGAGCCGACATTTATCAAAGCAACCGAAACAGTTACACCAACCAAGTCGCAAGTGTCCATCCCATCACAAAACCGAGATCGCGGAATCACTAAAGCAGAAACTGACAAGAATTTTTCAAGAACAGCGCCGGAAGGAACCGCACGACTCACTCGAGTTTCTCCCGCATCATCGCTTTCAATTTCTCTGTTTCTACCGCGAGAAATTCCTTGTCTTTCCTATGGATCACTATTATCAAATAAATGCACGCGCATCCCGTAATGATCACTGTTCCAAGGACAACGATGAGCCACAAGGAAACATCTCCGACAGGAACCATCGCAGTTATAATACCCGAATTCTGTGAAATAAAAAGTAATTTAGTTGAAAACGGAACATGAGTGGATACTGGCAAATAATATCCTACCGTTTTGTACTTCAACCCGAGCCACGTGCAAAAAGAAGAGTTCCTCGCATCACAAGGCGCTTTAATGCTTAGGCGCATGCAGGCCCTGTCGAGCTCCATGTTATCACACAAGAGCAGCATTCTTGGTGCAGGGAAGGACACCTTGGCCTAAAATCAGAATCATTTAGATAATGTCAAAGTTACTTAGTCTAAGCCCGGGGAAAAATCGAGTGAACATTTCCAACACCAAGGTATCATACATAACGTATTTGCGCGAATATAGAAGCACACCTTTCTTCCCATTTTAGAAGCTCAAAAACTAAGGGGGTGTTTTTATTCGCATCTTATTCCAATTGCCGAGCCATGCGAGCTATCAAAATAAAACTAGAATACTTCGTCTTTGGAAATAAGATTTAAACGTTAATATGTACAGTATTACATGATCAATATTCTAGTAATACGACACTGAAGTGCAAAATGTAGATGAGGAATGCCGTGAATATGTTGCAGGTGGCCTCTGAAATCATCAATCTTCTTCTGGACAAAACATACATTTCGTCAGAAATTTAACTGGAAAGTCAGAACACATGAAAGTAAGAGGCTGGTCTGCTGTATTCGCAAATTAATGGTATTTTAATTTTTTGCATGAAAACATCTAGGCATTCTAGGGGGTGCTTAGATTCGAGGAGCGCCTATACTTTACAGGTATTCTCGAGAATTCGGTATACAATACAATAAACTTGGCACAGGAGCAGAAATTTTTATGCTGTTCTTAATACGCGATCAACGACTGAAGAGTGATTGGCCATCATGTACATGTAGTAATTACAGGACTGACCTTTGAAATTTGGACTGGTCATGAAACAGCAAAATTGCGATACAGCAGTTGGCATAAAACAAAATGTTGTCGAAAAACGAATTCGACGAAGTACAGTACAGTACTGCAATTGCTGTGCCAAAACTTCCTTGCAGCACCTCACACGTCACGTACTGTATTCTACTGTATTGTACAGCAATTAAAACTGCCTGTATCTTGTCACTTCAGGTAGATGTCGACACAATCAAAATGCCATATCCGCGACATGCTGTACAGGTACAGTATATAGACTGGTCCAGATTAGATTCGATCCGCTAAGAATGAACTCGGGCTGAATGAAAGAGATTTTAGATTACGTAGAATATGATTACAGTTTTCAGACCCTGTTACGTTTTGTGAAGTGGTTTAGATAATAGAATAGTCAAAAGTTCTGCTTAAAAATTATGACAGTGATCCCCCTTCTTGACTCAAGATCAAACGCCCTGGAGTGACGTCAAGCAAGTACGAGGGACGGTCAGAGTACTTTTCATCTACTGGGTTCCCTCATCTTCGGACGGTAAATATTTCTTTTCATTTAAATGAATTATATCTGCTAAACGAACCCAAATGAAAACGTTCAAAATATTGGACCAAGAGCCTTCCCATACCTCCAATGCCTCGACGCTCCCATCAACGGCTGCATGATACCTCAAATGGACGGGAAATCTAAGTTGCGCCTTGAGAAGATTTTCTGACGTGCTCAAGGGGCAAAATGCGAGCAATTTGTGTGGCTCAGCTGCACTTTCAGGAATCTCCACATCCACGGCGCCTACAGTAAAAAGTTTCAATGCGCATGATACATTTCAAAAATTTGAGTATTTTACCATAATCCTTCAATAATCACGCAGAAAAAGTATCTTACCTTTAATCAAGAAGGTGTTGCGCGACAAAGGAGCGTCTTGCAAGTCAGCGATCTCGTCGGGATCCACATACGCACCTTTCGGGATAGTGTGTATCAAGAGAACCGTGCAAGCATCAGATGACGTCCACCCAGTTGCCATCAATTCGATGTTCACTTCCATGTCTCTGAAAAATTGTACAGCGACATGATTGAAAATCAATAAGTGCGCTGTTTTCGAATTTTATAGCTGCCCTTACAAAATTTTGAACCAACACACAATCACATCCGATCTAAAATCATTCAACACGGATCTATCCCAACATAACGTAACACCTCACAAGCCTATCCAAACAACTAACCAATCTAACCTATCAGCGAACAGTTCACTAATCTAACCTCAGCCAACACCAACTTACCCCGAAGTAGAAATGATCGTAAGTCAACATTTAAACGAAATATTTCCTCAGCTAAACACATGTAACATGATCTACCACCTAATCTAATCGAACAGCAGATTGTCCGACGATACCGCATTTTTTCAGGCCACTTTCACGATTTTGTTCAACTATAACTGATGGGCAATTGTATAATGCAAGAACCTTGAAAAGATTGGCCCTACGATGATCAGCTAACTTACGCATGGAAGCCATTTTGCGACAGTCTCCTCCAAATACTAGGATGAGTGTCTCCCTGAAATGAGCACACCTGATCTTGACTGCCACTGACAGTCGATAAGAGGACAAATAGCGCGCAAACAACCCGTCGCTCCATTTTGTAAGAACATCGAATACAAAAGACGCGAGCGCTCTTCTATACGAGAGCCACCGGATTTTTCAACCTCAGCGGCATATCCTGAAACGACATAAAATTTATATATAACATTCCCTTTCTATGTCAAACAAAAAATTGGGAAAGTGGGAAGACCACGAAGCGAAATGCGCACTTCTCGCAACTACGAAATTTTACACCAATGACCAGAGGAAGACCAAAATATTTCATTCGGAATCATTCGTTTCAAATACTGTATAACGGAATCCTCAAGAATCATCAACAGTCTTCAGGTCATTAATGCCAAATTCTCTCAGAACATCCTTTAGAATCGATGATCAGAAATATCGAAATCTCTTTTTCCGATTTGCTTCGAATCCCACAAAGAACAAATCATGAAAAAATTGCAGCGCTCATGAAGTTCGAACGCACGGATTTTTCAAGAAAATTCAGACTCGACATCCTTATCGCTCCGAACTCAGAATCAAAAATTCGCAGAAAACAATTCGTTTCGAAAAAAAAAATAACATCGTATATGAAAAAAATCGCTTTCCGGTAAGCCCTAAAACCAATTTTTCCGATTGTCCGGAAGAAGATCAATAGTCACACTTCAAAATCACTGCACATCAGCATCACAGCGATTTTGTTTTCAGAACTCCAGCGCAAAATCAATCAATTTTCGCAGATACAAGTTCGCACAACAAAAAAATCACGAAAAAGATACACCGTGAACAAACCTCGACGTCAATGCTGCAGATTCTCCAGGAAACGATCACAAATCTAGAAATCTTTCGCGATCAAAGCTATCATCAGCGGACATCGCAGAAAAAAATTAAAGAATTTACACAGACAAAAGTTCTCTGCAAGCGCCTCGAATATGCAAAATCAAAATTTACACATCTTCAAGATGAACAATTCCGATTTCTCCGAATTATCACGAGTCTGGACATCCTTCAGAATCACTGCTTAGCATTATCAGCGGAATTTCGTCCTCTACACTCTCACGTTTCCAAAATCTCGATTTCTCCACAGCCTTACCCAAAGCAATTCCGATGTGCAGGGCCAGGGGAGGCGGAACCGCGTTTCCGATCTGCCGGTAACGATCATCAGTACTACCATAAAGCCCGTAATCATCTGAAAATCCTTGAGCTCTCGCACATTCTCGTATGCTCAAAATGCGATCCTGTTCGTAATGCAACACAGTTCCTGACTTCCGCATCGGATCCGGCAGCGTTAAAACAGTCGGGAAAAATCCGTTTTTCTGTACCCTCCCGAAACAACCGGCCCAATTCCCGTTGTGTCTCGCGGTGTGCACCATAGAGAATGGAATCAATGTATCCTTTTGAACATCGTCAAGATTGCACACACGTCCTTCAGCACAACGACAAACCGCACCTTTCCCATCGTCATCTTTATAGGGGTAACGCAACTTTCCTAAGTTCAAATTTGCGGAGACGTAACGAATGTTCGGCAAGTTTCGCCAATCTGCACCAGGATGATACGGAATATGCGATATTCTCACTTGAGCCAAATTACCCAAAGTCCGACAAACGACGTCGCTCACAAATTGTCTCCCTTTCCCGCGAGCTAACCATTGGAAATATGATTGCGGAGAGCTGGATTTGTAACGCATCATTTTATCCCTGCCACTGTTTTCGATTTCCGGGAGGTCACCGATGGCTTCAAACACCGTAACGTGTTTGAATGGTGCGGACAAATCTTTCGGGTTGTCACGAATCCAACCTACGTCTGGCGCGTATACTCGTCCACTTTTTTTCACGTTTCCAGATCCGGCTTTGGTGCTGAAAGGTGTGACAGACTTGGGCCATTCCGGAAGCCTTTGTCCTGGCGCAGCCGCTATCACGAACAAACGTTGCCTTGACTGCGGGAGACCATAGCGACCAGCTTGGAGAACAGCGAAGCGACACTGGTAACCCATGTCTACTAAGGCTTTCAGCATAAGCTGCAACATTCTACCCTGAGGGAGAATCGCATTGATCGGTATTAGTCTCACATGGCAATATAACAGTTCTTATGCGGCTTTACAATACGTACAGGAAGGAGTTGAACAGCAGAAGAATTTTGAAAAGTACATTTCTGCATGCATTACTCCAAGTGATTTTGAAATAGAATACTGTATCCTTAAAATTTTCAAAAACAGTGATAGATCCTTTAATTCAAAAACGAAAATAGCGCTGCCTGATCGACTGCCTGCAAAGTCATTACAGTACTGTGCAAAGCATCCTGTTGAACTGCATGCTGGTCTGATACAGTAGTCTAAAATATGAATAAGACTCGGAAATGGCGTTTTTCCCTCAATAATCTTACAATTCTCAGGTTCCTTTCAGATCCAAGTAGCACTTTTATTTTAACAAAACTTACCCTCAAAAGACCTTCAGTTCAGAAAATTGGTCCGTTAAGAATTTAATTGCATGGTACGCTTATACAGTACATTATTTTCTGACAAACTGAAATGTACAGGTAAAATACTCAAAACAAAGAAGAATAATATCACGAACAGTTGCATTATTTTATAGCACTCTAGATAATTTCATGGTCATTCGAGCTATACGGGTTGAAACGGATAGTTTTTTCCCACTTGAAAAGCCCCTCATTACCTCGCAAAATCTATAATCGCTGAAACTATCTCCTGGGCTCAAAGGGGAAGTTCGGGGTAGAAAATTTAATAATCATAGTTCTTGAAATTTTGCGGTTATAAAATCAAAACCAAAATGCTTGCATTCATTATGTGTTCACACGAAATCCCAGCCGAGGGGCTTTAAGAATTATATCCAGACCAGTCGCACTTTCGGGGAAAGAAGGGATCCACCACTGAAGATTTTAATTTCGTGCGTGTTCACTCCTACCTTTTCGTTTTTAATGAACGAAGACAATGTATTCAACAGAAACATGGATAATTCTACCTGAAACAGTTTGGAAGAAACTCGAAGATGGGTACAGTACTTCCAACACTAAGCGGCCATTAAATCACCCAACTTACTTTGTTCAGAACAGCCAAATTCTTCACATTCTCCATGATGGCGAAGCGGGGTCTGTAGTAATCAATACAGCCAAGAAAAGTAGCAATAAGGGAATTCTGGAATACTGCAGCGCTTCCCTGTCGATGACGATTCAATCCAGAAAACCCTTGGCACGGTGGTCCGCCAACAATCATCTCTACAGTGCCCTTTTTGGGCGGCAAAATGTCACCCGGATATGATCGCAGGCTAGTTATATCCGATTGACTGCAAGTTCCTGGCCTGAGAGCAACAGCTGCGAAGTCATTCGCATCCATAACAAACATTTGAGCATTAGGGTTGTTCATCTGGAAGGTTCGGGCAACAACGGGATTTTGCTCGACTGCCCACAACACATCTGCTATACCGGATTTTTTCAAGCCTTCAGATAATCCCCCGATTCCACAGAACAAATCCATAGTTTTCAGGGGCGCTGGAGAGACGATTCCTTGTGGAACTTTCGGAAACTGCTTCAACACATCAGGGGGTAAATCGAGGACTTCGTGATCTGTTCCAACCATTCCGACCAGTACGAACTTCATATGATTGAACAGCTCAGGGGGAAGTTTAGGGGCATTTTCCAAATCGGGCGCACAAAACACGTCACACGCACAAACAACCTCATTTCCGTTGATATTCGTATGCTCTTCCGACCAGAAGAGAGCGTTTGGCACTGGAAACTGGCTGAAACTTTCGAAAACATTTTCTGCGCGATATAGTTTCCGCACAGACAAAGAAATAGCACCGTCCAGTGAAGTCCACATCTTCTCGATACGACCGATCCGGAAAGTGCTGGGCATGGCTCCATAGTGTCCCTTCCCCATGTAGTGCTTCGTTTTTCTATGACTTTCAGGAAACATTTTGGATTTCTGAAATCGCGTGTTTTGCGACTGCGTAACTTCCGTGGAAGCCTCCTGCATTGGATAGGCAGTTCCCTTCACAAAAATTACGTCTCCAAGGCGCACAGAAATTCCATTAACATGAAGAACTTGTCTGTCCTCATCGAAACTGATCCGGTTTTGAAATATAGAACGGCAAATACGACCAGGACAATTCTTCACGACGGGAGATGGCGTGCCGATTTCTTCATTAACGTAAAAAGTGCCATCAGTCAAATCCAAAGTCAATCTCCAGAAGTAATCTGAGTTCCCAAGACGATTCACGTCTGGAATCACAGCACCTCCTTCATCGTGCCAATCAATATCATGCGGTCGGTAGTGCACAGTAAGTACTTCAGACGCGTCTGATGCTTTCATTTCAACGCATTCCAATGACGCGAACAGCTGCTTCGGATGGATCGAGTTTCTGATGAACGTCTGCTGAGGTTGCAGAAAAAGCAGCCCATGAATCGTCGGCTCGGAATTACATTTTTCGAATCGGACAATCTTCAAAATGTATCTAGGATTACTTCCGTCAACTTTGAACGAAACGAAATCTCCAACACGGACCATTCCTAGAGTCGATATATGGCACGAGGAAAAAGCTACGACACCGTTTTCCAACTTGATCGGTTCGCCATCCAGCATAGCTACCCGCTTCAATGGTAGAACATCGAAGACCTTCATTCGAGCTTCCCCTTCAGTTTCCTCGCTTTCTGGAGCAGTTAATAATCCCATTGAATCACTGCAAACGTAAACATTTAAGAGGTGAACAAGTGAAGTGGATCAGAAAAATTCAGCAAACGAAATAGGCCCTTCTGCCACCAAGAGCAGCTCATTTACGCGAATGTAGTACTGTACAAGATACGGTAGCATTTATGTGTGAGAATAAATTCAAAATGCCAGTTCCTTGAACTTGAAAACATTTTGTGAGCATGCCTTCAGCATAAAAATTTATTACTGAATTTCTTCCAAGTTATATGCTATTGTCACGAGCCTCAATACACCAAAAACTGGCTCGTGTAGATGGAATCAAAACACTAGCCAATTTCAAGAACAGAACTACAGTACACATTAAATACTGTACACATTAAATACAATGCGTTGAAAATACGAACTGCATAATAAGGCACACTTTAATCTTATTGGAAATCAACCACGGAAGATAAACCATTTACCACAATACCACATAGCGGACATACTCGGAAGTGAAGATATGCCAAATGTCGAAAACTGACACTTCAAACCTCGAAGAGTGAGTTTTCGGATATACAGTAGTACCCATACTTTAGATCCTTCTTCTGTTGTACAAAAATAAGAAATGACTTGAGGTATTGTCCATTAGAATGAGAACGCTCTTCCAAACCACTTGATAACGTAGCTTCTTGCATGCAAATCTAAGGCAAATCGCCACCCGCGTACTTAATTTCTTTGGGCGTCAAGATTTGGAACAAATCAGCATTACTTTTAAGTGAATCCGGGGATTAGCAGAAAAAAGTGGCACAGAAGGCTTCATGATCTTACAAGGAGTTCACAAGAGATGCGGCTCCGCCCACGAAACTTGATGAGAATTCTTCTCGGAAAACCTTCGCAACCAATGGAGTGGACTGAGACTTGGTTCGGGTCGAATATCCAGGTTTCTTCGGACGCACAGACTTTTCATAGCCCTTTCGACCGCCATCGCGGAAAATCTGCTCGACCGCCGGTGATGGAGGCACACTCAAATCACCAGTATTGCCGCCGTCGACGTCGTCGTCGTCGTCGACTTCAATCAAGTCAGCCAGAAATTTCGAATGCAGTTTCAACAAATGCCCTGCGTCAGCTTGATTTAATTCCTTCACGAGCTCCTGGTAAGTAATGCCATCAACGTCGGCATCTTCACGAACCTCCGGAACTTTTCTCAACGTTGTCACCACCAGGAACAAAAATTCAGCCTTTTTCAGGAGTCCTTCTATCATTTCAGCATATCTTGCATTAGGTGCGAGAAGCTGGTACACTCCTCTCTCGGTAGAGACTGATATCAAGGGATCTGTGGTGCCGGGTTTCCCGGAGATTCGCCATTCCAGTATTGGTCCAACTGAGTGAACTTTCTCGAAATCAGACGAGGCATTTCCAGATTCTCGAACTTCTCCAGCAAGGAAAAGTTCGCAAGAATCAAACTTCTTTTCCAGCGACAGCATGTGACGATTCTCATCATAAAACAGGTAATTTTGAAAGTCGAAAGTTTCTATAGTCCTGAGATTATTCCCGGATGAGCGAGATCGCAACATTTCCTTTTCGATCGAATTTTTTGGAAGGAAAACATCGCAAGGCACTTTTAATGGGTTTCGAAGCTTGCACAGCCTGCATTTACCATCCTGTAAAAGTGAGAAAATCTCGTGAACATCCCACCTCATATTAAAATTCGAGGGACGGTTTGAAGTTTTCGTCCATAATGTGCAACAAAACAAAGTTCTTTATGCGCTCTTGTTTCTCATTCAGAATGCGCCACTTCAAAACAATCCTAAAAAACCTTCAAGCAAGCTTTAGGTTTTCCTCAATTGCAGCCATGCATCGGATTATTTATGTTCTTGCCAATTTATATCATAAAGCAACCTATTCAGCAGCACCAACACGAAAAAAATGACTAACTAAGAATGCTTTTACATTGAAACATGGTCGTAAGATCAGAGATATAGTGACTGAAAGAGTTTTTTCATTTTCTTGAAATATTTGGAAGGACTCAGAAAATTTGAGAATTCATAGAATAATTCTTAAGAGTCTCACAGAAAGAGGATGAACTTATTCGCCTTCCGAAATTTCAACTTCGGTGAACAAAATTTGGAAGAGGTCAGGACACTTTGTAGAGTGCTCTCAACAAATGAAGTCCACCTACGTAAATTTAACAAGGTAAGCACAAAACTGACAAAAAATTTGAATGAAGCCTCACAGACACACCTGCAAATCGGATCGCAGAACGACTTTGAAGTCGCTTTCCTTTCTTCCCAAAACGGCACAGTAGAAATCCTCTTGCTCAAAGGCCGAGAACATTTCTGGATAATGCGGCAAAATCACATTCATGTCAGCTATTTCTCCGATTCCGTTCAAGTCCGTTGTATGCGAATTTTCTCGTGGATATGAGATATCGCGGCAGCTCGAATTATCGCTATCCGATGATGAGGCATTGGAAGAGCTGTAGTTTTCGAAAGACGAAGCGTCTTCCGACAGCTCCGAATCATCAGAAAGTATCACTATCTCATCGTCGGAGTCGGCCATTAACATCTGACGAAATCCAGTAATGCGGAGTCAAAAACGATATTCACCAATATGAAGTGAAGGGATTTCTGTCAACTTCAGTCACGGCTGGTTTCTTGATGCAAGCCTTAAAAAGTGAATGAATAAATTAAAGTTTCGCGCAGGACTCAAAATTCAAATGAAATCTTCACGAGCAACTTCCCATCAAAACTTGAGAGGGGAGGTCAAAAGTCTCGCAATAAATCATAAAGATGCTGCAAACTTTGACAGAACACTACCATACTTTAAAAAACAGAGAAAAGGTTTTCTCCATGCCAAATTACGATGTTTGTTGAAAATCAGAACACGCCAGAAAAATTCATGAACAACGGTTCAAAGTGAGAAACGAATAGGATAAAACGAACTAAAAAGTCTGCAATGCTTATTCTGTCCTCCATTCACTCAAAAGCTTTCTGGGAATTACTACGATCTCCTTCACTTCTTGATGCAGCAGACACACAGCGAACGCGAAATGAAGAGGACGCAAATTCTCGGTGAAATGAGATCAGATATTTAAAAAAACCCGGGTAATAAATTACCCACGAGAAATAAAAATAAAAATGCATCCCACAGCGACTATCCAGAGCAGCCTTAGAAATCAGTAGATACCAAGAAAAAAAAAACACACACACACAAAAATCGCCACTCATCACACGCAGATTGGCGTACAATCCCGACAATGATTCGAATTTCACTTCCGTGAATCAAGTGCTTTGCAAACCGGACAAATAAATTTGACTTGCTCTAACTCTTCCGCACTCTTCTCCAAGTTCAGACAAAAATTGTGGTACCACTTGTTGCAACCGTCGACATCGCACTGGATCCATTCCACCTTATCTTGATTGTAGTTCGGATCTACATTAATTTTCAAACGGGAGAACAAAATTAAGTCGGCGAAAATTACTGCAAATTTTATGACAGATGAACCACAGAAAAGTCAATTTTGACAGGGCAAGAAAATATCATTGGATTAAATAAATGGATTAAGGAGAGATTAAAAGATTATTATTTTAAAAGTAAGAGACATTTTCCATTACCGTCAGGAAGGGTACAGCCGTTCGGAATTTGGCATCGTTCTTCTTCGTCTTCCTCATGACCTATAAAAGGAATATCGGAGTATTTTGAGTGAAACAAGAATTCTTCGGTGCACAAATGAGACATTCAAATGGCATTTGCATTTGAAATACGAACCAGATTGAATTTCGACGGAATTGTTCGATTTAGACTTGAAAGATTTTTTAGTTCCTTTCTCTGGGCGTTTCGCTAAATCACTGTCGGATTTTGTCGGCAGAGAATTACGAGATCCCACAGAAGATCGCCTCGCTGTTCTAGATTCAGAAGAAGTTCGAAGGCTTTTCGCTTTAGGCTTCAGAGTTCCTCTTGGGCGACCTGGACCAGGATTGACCGATCTCGCACGCTTTGCAAGAGGACCGGTTTGGATTTCGGAATCACAATCCTGGGAAATACGTAAATAGGTAAAACTCTCGACAGCAGAAGGCTATGCAGAGGTTTAAGAATATAATAAAAGCCCAATAATGAGTATACAAAGATTTCCGACTAAGAATTTCGGGAAAAACCTCTTCCGAAGCAAACTGAAAAAACAGCTTCCTCACAGTTTGAGGAGCGAGAAAAATCATTTTCGCCCATTGAAGTACTTTTTACAATGCAAGGAATCGCCCAAAAACGTGAAAAACATCGAAAATGTCTTTCACAATTAAAACATATAAGGAACACAAATGGGTGAAATATTGTTCATTATTTACGAACCATTCTTGATTTCATTGGACTCCGAAGCGATTTACTCGATGATGATCCGGGAAGTTCACAATCCTCTTCATCGCCTGCACATATGACACAGATTCACATAACCTCATAAAAAATTATTCCGTGAAATTAACCTACTTCCGATTTCCATCCCAGGATCTGAACGGCTGCGACTGGATTCCCCTTGATGAACAACCTCACACACATCATCATCTTCTTCCATATCCTGAATACATGCAATTGATGAATTTACAGATTCAAAACTAAAAAATCTCTCGTGACTTACTTCATGCACAGTTCGTCCATTTTGAAGATTTGGAGGGCGTAACTGCATCAGAAGTTCCCAGATTTCACTCTTCTCCGGCAACGAGGCTTCAATGAGCAATCCCTCGAAAAACAGCCACTCAAGACATTGCCACAGCCGGCGGATTTCTTCTTGGGAATCCGAAATCAAATCATTTTGAGGCATGGAGTTAGCTTCTGAAAAACCGTCTTGAATCGGCAAAACATCGATACTTATGTCGGCAATGAAGTCGGATTCCTGTCGGCAAAAATTTGGAAATGACAAGAATTACATTTATTCGGTACAAAGCCAGTACTTCTTCTGTAGCAGTTTCATGTTTTAAGAAATCACGTTAGACAAAAAACTGTGACACAGGGCCGACTAACATCGCGAAGTCTCCGAAAATTATCCCACGGTGAACTTATGTCTTCGAGTAAAATAAGGAAAAAAAAAATTCGTCGCTTAAATCAAAATGCAAGAGAAACACGTACCAGGGGATTTAAGTTTGCTATTCCCTCACTCGGAGCAAAAATTGGTTCTTCGAGATTTGCAGCAGGCAAAGACCCAATATGCGAATCCGGTAATCCAACCAATTCCACTGAAACAAAATGGTACGATTACAGTGTTGAGCATAAAAAGACCAAGACGAATGAACACAATAATGTACCACTGTTCGCCGTATTGTCTGGAACGCTGAAGTCTAGACTTCGCATACAGGAAGTAGCAGCATTCTTGTCTGAGTGAGCAACGTTCGAAGAATCAGAAACAACGCCAGTTTCACCTGAAGCAGAAACGTCTTCTTTACTCGGTTAGATCGATTCAATTGAAATAGTTTCTTCGGTGAAAATGTTCGCATAACACTGAAATTGTGACGGTGCTGCTGATTTATTCGACTTTAAGCTTGCGTCGTTGTCGTCTTGTTCGATGGACGTTATTTTCTGGAATAATATTTGGACATTTTGTACCCAGTTTTTCAATTATTTAGCACCACATTTGAAGAAAGAAAAAGACAGCTGAAAGCGCACCCAATGAGGCATGCGGCATTTCGCATGAGGCATTTCGGTTTACTGAAGCACCATTCAGTGGTTTTTTTTTTCAACATAAATCTTCAAGCATTCCCAGCAGTATCACAGATTTTGAAGAATTTCATCAATAGTTTTCCATAAAACTTACCGCTGCTGCTCTGGCCTTCCGCAGGACACATTTGGGTTTGAAGGGGCTCCTTGGCCTGAACAAAAAAAAAAGGTATGTGAATAATAGAATAAAATGAACATATGATGGAATAGAAGCTCACATAATCCGGTATGTCCATGTATTTCCAAATCTGTTCATAGTGCTCCAAGCAGTTGG
Source organism: Notodromas monacha (assembly GCA_905338405.1). Classification (NCBI taxonomy): domain Eukaryota; kingdom Metazoa; phylum Arthropoda; class Ostracoda; order Podocopida; family Cyprididae; genus Notodromas; species Notodromas monacha. Next base: position 22,841 of record CAJPEX010002046.1, read on the forward strand.
CAGCTTTCGTCTATAATTAACAATAAATTCATTAAAAACTAAGTGATTCAAGTCATGATAAATGAAATAAAACTGTACCTTCCAATCTGCCACACGACACGCAAAGCGCTGGAACGCGTCGGCTTCCATCGACCGGAAGCGACATTCCTTCAACTGATTGAATGTTTTCTCAATTATCTTCCACGGAGGCCTTTCGGATTTCTGGCATTTGAAACACAAGAACCAATCTTCGTGTTTAGCTCTATCTGACCGTCGATTCCACGGTGCGGCCAGAACACATTTTTCTGCAATAATGGCATCGAAATGGCATTAACTTTTCCATCAAGAGTTCAAGACTAAAAAAATCAATGCATTTCTTACCGTGATATACAGTGCGGCAGAGTTCACAAACTAGCAATGCTCGCGCATTATCTCCTGTTTCTTCACAAATGCACTCTGGGAGATTTTTCGCCATGTTTTCGATTCGCATTGCGAACATTTCCTGAACTTCCGTCTTGACTGCTTCCTATAACGTCAGAATAGTAAATATATGTCTTGAATATCACACGAATCATGATCGACGAAACGACTCACATTATAAGCTTCAGTTAATGGAAGGCGATTCTTCCAAAATGATTTTGGAATTCCACATTCATTCACGACGGTTTCTTTCGATTTATGCTTTCTCGATTTCATGTGATCCTCGCGGAATTCTTTCAATTTTGCTGACGGCAGGACTGCCTAAAATTTGGAAGTATAATATTTTTAACTGCATACGCGACAGGAAAACAAATCTGCGAGACTACCTGCAATAATGACAAACGCATTTTTGGGCCAACAACTTTGGTAGCAAATGTGATCCACTCTTTGGCTCCTTTCACTCCTTCAAGTATGTTTGACAAATGAGGAACATCGACATCTGAACGGGATAATTCGTTCAGAATCGGCTCCACGTCTTCAATCAAAGGAACTTGTTCTTGTCCCTGCTGCAATTGGAGTCAATGATCGAATTTTCGAATAATTAAATTTCAACAGTTCAAGAATGTCCCTGAATAGCAATTCACTTCAGTACAATACACATATAATTATCCTTGGCTCCTTCAATCGGGAATTCGGTTGACCGCGCTAAAAACTCTGGATTCGAATGCAATATCCTTCAGCTAAAATCACTGGACGCATCACGATGACCAATATATAAATTTGCGTTAATTTTCAAAGCATCGTTACTATAAATACTCATGAGAAACGTAAATCTCTTCAAGAATACATAATTTCTAAAACTATATCTCATGTTTCCACAGTATACGTTATTTGTATTTTCAAGTTTTCGACAGAAGGCACTTATCGGTCATCAGCTTTGAAAATCTAAGTTCCACTGCGATATTTTTTCGGAAAAGCTTGCTTCAAACTCATTCAGAACATTAACTTTGATTTGAATTTTTGACAACAGCATTCAAGCAGTCTTCGTTTCAATTTTTCAAGTCACACAAAATTGAACTTTAAAAAATAAAGCCCATGAAACAGGAAGACCTGCTATGTTCAGATCCCGGCATGGAAACGAAAAAAGCTCACCAAGATCACAGTTAGCTGGCGCATCCAATCAATGCATTTTATGTGCATGGCCCGCAAACTATCATAATTCGTAGGATGCAATGGAGTTTGCTTAACATCTTTTATCCAGTTGTCCAGCTCCGGGAAAGGAATCTTTGGTCTGCAAGACACCGAAAAGATTTGGAAAAGGACTTACGAACGAATAATTTTGAAGGAAAAAACGGCTGAAGTTCAGAAATTGCGGCTCAAAATTGCAGAAATGATATAACACGAAAAATTAAATGATAGAATAATGAACTCTCACGCAAGTTGAAGCAAACTGTCGCCTCTTTGTCCATTCATAGCTTGAAGTTCGAGCATCGCCAGAAGTTCAGCATAACATGTTGACGCGTCGGCTTCCGTATTGTCGTCATCATAATCTTCCAATAACTTCTTCACTTGAGAAAGCATCAGAGATCCCGGCTGCTGGCTCAGATTTTTCACATCCATGCACCACTTCTTCCATTCGTATACCTAAAGACGTCCCGAATCGAAGAAGAACTTGCTATCCAAAAAATATTCTCGATCGACTTACCGTCACGACCTTGCGAAAATCCGGAATTTCAATGTAGACCGAACGAGATCTTTCAATGATGTCTTCGATTTTTTCCAAAGAAAACGCTTTTGTTCGGATGATTTCTTGAGTATCATGAGTCAACGCCACAGCTCGTGCCAACATGTCCTTCAAAAGATCGTATTCATCTATCTTGACCGGAAAATTTTCCAGAATCGCCAAAAGCTTGCGGAAGTCATTCAATGGAACTAAAACAGATTCAGTCGATTTCGTTTTCATATTGTCCGGAACGTCTTGGACGAAAGATCGCAATTCCAATTTGCATGGCTTGTTATCATGGGGATGAAATTCCTTGCAAACACTGAGAGGCATTTTTCCCGCTGACATGGGATCCGGGGGCAACAAGTTTCCGTCGGCATCGAAAGGATTTCTAAATCGATAAATGAATTCTTCGTTAGATCAGAATGCTGTAACTGACAAGATACTACTGTAGTACAGCATTTTTTCTTCGTCGTCCTCAATGTTTCCCTTACCTTTGGTAAAAATTAGCTTGTAGTATAGCACATAGCTCACCGAATAGATATGAATGACATTTATGTCATGAAAGCAGTTCAGAAAAAATGCATTCCTTTCAATTTGAGCATTCATAATGACTGATGTACGTCACATGGATCTACCTCTATAAACTTTTTATATGAGTTTGTTCGGAGGCGCATCTTTTATTTACTTTTTCTCATTCTGTTCTGATCATTCATCTACATGATGGTACTGTACTGTACTATGTTCAACATTCGATCAACGTAGGAACGATCTACATTTATCGCCGAAGCTTCTTCTCCAACACTAGATATTGAGTCCGGGTATCTTAGCAACATCTTCGGCTCTGCTGGAGCAGAATAACGACCTTCTATATTTTGCGAACTCAAACAAATCGAAAACTATTCGTAATGCACTCACTCGTATATGCTATCTAAACGAAGAATTCTCCGCGCTGCTCGGGAAAACTTCTCACACTGATGCAATGTCAGCGAAAGTCCTTCCCAAATTTTGGAGGATTTCAGCTCATTGACCTTTCCCTGTAGCAAACACGTTCGCAGCTCATCCATCGCTGAAAAAAATTAACGTCGGACAATCAGCCAGAAGTCAGAGTCCGGCTCAAATGAAAATATCTACTGAAATGCATTTTTTATCTCCGAAAATAATGAAGGAATGAAATATTGTTTTGCACAAAGGAAAATTCCCATGATTTATGTAAGCTATTCATTGTAAATTGAATATTGTATCCGCAAAATACTGTACAGTATATGCGGTAATTAAGCGTTCAGAAAACTCCGATGGTTCTCCAAACGCGCAGAGGCGTCCCATTGATTATAAGTTGGGAGAATTTGGTAACAGTAAACTCACTTGGTTTGCAATTGGAAGAACGATGCAATTTGTCCAAGAGGGGACGACAACCGTGCACCCACTCCTTGAAGGGATGCGTTTTCGCTCGCACTTGTTCTAATAAAGCGGTCATTTCTTCCAATACATAGCGGTACTTGAGAGTTAGCTTTGAAAACGAACACTTGCACATCTTGTCATAGTGCGTGAGACAAACCAGTTTGTTGGGCGCACAAGTACATGCGATAGCAGAGAGGAAAATGGTTGTTTTGCAAAAGTCGCATTGTCGATGATCGTCCGACATGAGTTCAAATATGACCCTTTCGTTCTTTTTGATTCCCTTTTCGAATACCTCCTTCCTCAGAGCAGCTTCCGTGGATCTCATGTAAATAAGATCTTCCAACGTTGCTAAAGCAACAGTCATCGGCAATTCGTTGGCTTCCCCGGCCATCTTGCAAACTAATTCATCCTGGGAGAACACGCACATTCTTTTCTCGTCCCGGTAATGATTCACACTAGCTCGACCTTTGTTTATCCAATCTGGCGGGCAGAAATTGACAGCCTCCGCAAAATTCAGCCCTTGATTGAAGCCGGCATGATAAGCTCGAGGAAACGTAACCACGAACTCTCCAGCATATTGAATGCATCGGAAAAGGGGAACTCCTTTCTCTCTTAGGACCGTTGGACTGAGGAGTGTAACCAGTTGATGCAGGAGATCCGGGGAATTGCGGAATAGGTCTGGTGCGGTTTCCTTCATGGCATCTTCGAATTTTTCCGCCTTATCTCCGGGCACGCCATACCAAGTTTTCGGTTCACCCCTGAATATGTTTCCGAGACGAGGATAAAGATAAATTTAGTCAAGATATTTGGTAACTTAAGCATAATTTAGGTTAATTTAGTCAAGCCCGAGCAACGTTAGCCTCGAAATTTATCGTGCAATGCCGTCTTGATTACAACAATATTTCATAAAATACTCATGCTGATAATGTTGCCGTATTTTCCAACAACACTTATGGCTCATCGAAATAAATATCAGAACACACTTTTGAGCATAACAAAACAAAAGTTACGAATACAACATGAGTTATCAAGAAAATTGTCACGATCAAATGAACACCCAAGTCGCACACTTCACTCACCAGTGCAGATAATTGATAGAGTAACTCCAGTGGTCCTCATTGTGCCAACAGAAGGTCGAAAAGCACATTCCAACATACATCCACGGTACCATCATTCCAGATATATCAGAATTGATGTGCCTCAACACCGATCCTTCAAGCATTGGAAGCTTATTCAGATTCCAGCCGGAATTCACGTAATAATTCCGCAACACGTTATCGTCGACGACTTCTTTTGGAAACCCTGAACCATGCTCGAGCGTGTGTAAATCGGCCCCATACTCTACTTCCACTTCAGTGTCGACAGTTTGAACGATTTTCCAATATTCTTTCTCCACTTCATCCACAGAGATATCCTGAAGAAAGGATTTAATCAACAGATGTTTAATCAACAGTATTCATCACCTCTGAAATTCACAAAATGAGCATGAAGTTGAAAAATCATTCACTCACCGGAATTGATTTAGAAAAATAGTCGATTTTGAATTTGTCAGCCATTCGACCGAAGGATGCAAGTGTATATGGCACCTTCGCCTGATCAAATCCAAAAGTTTCTGGTGGCTTGCTAATCTCAGTTTCAACGCAGGAAGGACACCACCACTCTCCTAAAATATAAATTTTCACATGTGAAAATCGACGATATCACGGAAAACAAAGATCAACACTTCGAACTGTCAGAAGAAAAAACATTCCACGAGCAAAAGATCCTACCTTCTGGAACGCGATCCAATTTCGGCACGAGACAAAAAGTGTGCCAACAACGTTCATCGCACTTGTCACAAAGAAGAAGTTCGTCTTCTCGATTTCCTTCGTCGCAAGCCTCACAGAAAAGATGGGCAACCTGCAAAGAAAATCATTCACGAACACGAACAATTACAAAATTTTCTCAACGAGGAACAAACCGAATCCTTCAGTGCTGGATCTGGAGCCCCCTGTGAAATGAAATACGACTACTGAAACACGACACTCCTGAAATAAAACTGAAATTAAAACTCACTTTGTCACTGGAAACAGACTGCGAGAGAAGACTCATTCGGCCGGCATTTTTCTTGATGCGATTCTCCTGCAATTTATAGAAATTAGTTCGTTGTACACTTCGAAGAAAAATGCACATAGATTACATCGGAAAGTTAAAGTGATCAGTATTCTAAATGATTAAGATGATTAAGACGAAAAATCATGGTGTCAGTGAAAAGAGGAAACACAATCACACGGTGTTTGCTAGCAAACATCAAATCGGGAGATTCCAGACGAAAATGAACGTCACGACTCTCAAACTTGGTTTTTTATTTAGCTTTCGCGACTTACCGATTGCACTCGTTTCCTATCATCAAGAAACTGGTGGTAAGGAGCCAGAACTTGTCTGTACGCCTCTGCCAAGTAGTTAGCTTTTGCCTCCGGATGATTCATCTTCTTGGCAATATTTTTCCACTTCTCCGCTTTACCAACAGCTGAGAAACCCCCTGTTCGTCAACATAATCGTGGAATTATAAATGCAAACGACACAAAATATTCTGAACCGCACCATTTTCTATCACCAGCTTATTTAGTTCGTACAGATCCACAATCGTCGACCCGATCGTCGGTAAGTGCAGTTGCTTCCCGTTAATCTCGAAAAACTTCGCGATCTTGTTGTAAAAATGGATTTTAATTCGAGTCAGCGCCTGAAAATATTAACGTGGCTCAAGATCATAAGATGAACATCCACTACGAAACAAGCGATGGCAGTCACGGCGGCCAGGAAGAATTGATAAAGATTCTCATCGTCTCTATGTACATTCGAGAAACTCACTTCGAGTTCATTAATACGTTGAATTCGGGGAGTGAACTTGAAGTTGACCATGTCCACGGAGAACGGGGGTTGCCAACCCTGCAATAAAAATCAAAATGTTCTCATGACGAATGCCTCTCTTATCTATCTTTCTGTGAAACTCACCTGCGGCGGACGAATTTTGCAAATACCATAAGCTTCCGCGTATGGTCTGATCTTGGCGATGTATACCAAAGGATCTTCATACTCCTCAACAGTTGGCGTGAATACAGGACAGTCAGGAGGAGCGATGAATTCACCAGTCACTTCTCTGGCCATAATTCTCACTCAAAATGCTACGCCGGACTTTCACTTCGATTCATCGTTGGCTGGTAGCTGAAATTGCGAAAATCATTCAGGTCCCTTACTGCATATCAGCGCATTCAAAAATCAACGAGCAGCGCTGCTTTACACAGTTCGACACGCCGTGTTCCCGGAGCAATCGAAAATTTTCAACGCACCAATATTAGATCACAGGGGTGAGCACACAACATAGTACGCGAGAGATGATTCATATCTCAATATTCAGAACACATGTAGCGGATGCCAACGTTATTCGCAGAAGACTAGGACCGCTCCCGAAAATGTGGAGCACCCACGTGCTTGCTTCGTCGTCGCGGTTACTGCGAGCGTCATTCCAGGTGGCCATCATGCAACTTTCCGTGCAAGCAATTTACAATGCGATGAAGACTCGTTTAGAAGGCATTCAGCCATTTATTCTAATGTTCATGTAAATTCTTTCGCAAGAACATACATTCCAACCTTAAAATTACAGAACACGAGCAATGCAAAAACTGGAAAACGGGAATTTACAGAACTGGGAACTAATTCAAAATAGTCCAGCAACCTCTGGGGAACCTAACTTGGGAACTGGGCAGTTAGTTGAACTGTACTGTATATATCCTGTATACATGCAGATCAAAACACAACTATGTCTTACTGTCATCAGGAGAAACAGGAAATGGACAAGGATGGTTCACTGATCAAATACTGTGCGTTTAAACTCGCCTGCGCGCATCGAACTTTCCCCTGGAACGCCTTACCTCTTATGCCATGAAGAGAAAATGCACCAACCCAAATTACTGATACTATTTCAAGATCCTGTATGTCCTGTCCTGACCCAAGGTTATGGTACAACTTCCACTCAACACAGCTCCATTCCAAGCTACCTCTTTAACACCACCCCTAGGAGCACCAGCCTCTCATTGAGTGACTTCAACTGTAATGCTTTAGTGGTGTAAAATGTAAACAGAGACTACAAGGGACAAATAACATAGTGCACATATAAAACACCTTTTTTAAATAACTAAAAATATATGGTACTTTCCTGTTATCTCTGTACCTCATTCCCAGACCACACTACCATCCAGACAAATCTTCTGACAAGTTCATAATCACAATGACCTGCCAGAAACTGTGAATTTTATTTTTCTGCAATCTGCTGAAACTGATGTTGGGAGGCGGTTAGGTAAAGTTAGGTAGGTCAGGTTATGTGAATTAAAATATATATTATATTTGGGAGGCAGTTATAGGTAAAGTTAGGTTAGGTCAGGTTATGTTAATTAAAAGATATTTGTAACTAACATAACATAACCTGACCTAACCTAACTTTACCCAACCACCTCCCAAAATCAGATAAAAATAATTACAATATTTTCTGGTCATGTTTGGAAGTCATTTGCACAAATCAGCAGTAGTGATGGAATACCTTTGTATGTGTTTACCACTTTTGGCAACCACTAAACACTTTTCATAAAATAACAAGAATAAAACATTAAGAATGCTGCAAGTTCATGTATTGAATAGTATGCTATCTTCCTACACCCTTCTTCAACATGTAATTCCTATCTGCAAGCATACGCAGTTCATGAAGTCACTCATTCCTGGCGCTGAGGGAGGGAGTGGAAGGAACAGCCCTTTAGGGGGGGGCAGCTTGGAAGTGAGTTGCATTGAGTTTGAAAGTGTACCATAACATCCGGTCACTGTCACCATCAGCACATACAGTCAACCCCTGTTAGACCGCCCCCCTATAAACCGCCACCCTTGGTTGCCGCCAAAATTTTGTCCCTAACAAATCTGCCTAAGCTTGAAGGGATGGAAAACCCCTGTTAAACTGTCAACCGCCATCCGCCAACATCTTTATCCTGTCAAATAATTGGATTTCCCTATTGTTTTTCTCCCTCTATAAACCGCCATTTTCTTTTTCCTTCCCAGACTTTCCTTTCACCAATATTTTTTTCTTCCCAACCATCCTTTTCTCACCTTTTATTTATTGAAATCCCAACAAGTATTTTCTGGTCATGTTTGGAAGTCATTTGCACAAATCAGCAGTAGTGATGGGATACCTTTGAATGTGTTTACCACTTTTGGCAACCACTAAACACTTCTCATAAAATAACAAGAATAAAAAACATTAAGAATGCTGCAAGTTCATGTATTGAATAGTATGCTATCTTCCTACACCATTCTTCAACATGTAATTCCTAGCTGCAAGCATACACAATTCATGAAGTCACTCATTCGTGGCACTGAGGGAGGGAATGGAAGGAACAGCCCTTTAGGGGGGCAGCATGGAAATGAGTTGCTTTGAGTTTGAAAGTGTACCATAATGTCCGGTCACCATGTCCTGTATAGTATGAAATGAACTTCAGGCTCCAACCCACACCAGCAAGTTTTTTATTTGCAGTTATATAGAGCATGATCGAAGATTGTATAAAATGCAAAGCAGAAGAAGAACCTCTGCTCAGAAATGAAAATTTACTTGAATGTGCTACCATATTTTTTTTCAATATGTATGGATACGCAAGTCTGCAGCCGTCATTGAGCCAGTCTGCAAGGTTTTGACATGGGGACTTTGTTTCAACCACCATCAAGGTCATTGCTAAGCGCACACCAATCATATATTCATCAAAGGCCCATCACTGTATACCTCGTATTATACACAGAAGTTTTAAATGCAGCAAAGAATATAGGTATAGTGATTACAGTTCATGCATTATATCGTAAACTGGTACAGACAGATTGCTATAGTGATGGAGACGTTCAGCATTGCTGAGCATTTATTTTCATCTTCGCTTTATGTTTATGTTCACCGCAATTAATATAATTGAACTTCAATGACGGTGATGGGCTGTTTTTAAGCCTGGTGCGGAATTTAAACCTTATAAATGTATAACCTATATAGCTTGCGCCTATGCATTGCTGATGAAGATCAGTAACAACGTGAACTCACTCTTTGCCCCTGTCCCGGTGTTCTGGCAAGGGAGTGAATTAGGGGGAGAGGGTGGTGATGCAGTACAGTATTGCAGTCCTGTGTGTCAGCATCCCTATATACAGTACATACAGCTCTGTCTGGCTGTCTCTTTCGTACGCTGATTGTGTGGGAGAAGTGTGAGTGTTCTGGATCCATCTTTTTTTTTACTTGAACAGAAAGGTGGTGTTGCACACCAGCGTGTCTTTCATCGAAACTTTTCAGTTGAATTCGAAGTACGTGAAACCGGCCATTGCAGAATAAGTTATTTACGGGTACGTGCGTATATATAGCATATGTTCGTCGTCGCTTGGAAATATAATACAGAAGGATATGAGGTTCTATTTATCTTATATACTGTACATATGAGCTGAGATTCCGAAATTTCCAAATCTTTCCGATTGAGGTAGCGTGACGTCATCCTAGCTCGTTTATAGCTGCTGGTGATGGAAGCTGCGCTTCTTCGCTTATGGAGTTTTGAAACTATATACAGTTTGCGCATCTGTGGTTATTCATTTTCGAGCCGAGAGTTTGGTAATTTTCAACACTTTGCTTGGGACTTTTAGAAGATGTGGCGGGGGCTTTATACACTGTATCTATATATTTAATAGCTTGCGGAGTACAGAATATATACATACTGTGAACAGCAGCAGCGTATAAGGTACGCTGTATGTTCAAGCCCTGCAACGTACTCTAATCATTGAGCAGTATAGTGTTTAGTGTGCGTTCTTCCAAGCAGCAGGCTGTTCAAAGTGCGATAAATATATGTAATGTGCCCTCCAAATCTGAAATTGTTATCATTATATAATTTATCATTATATGCATATGCGGTAGAGTTGGTTTCATCTCATGAACTTACGGTATACAAGGGTTAGTTTGTTAAAGATATGATATAAACAGCCAAATGCCATCATCGGAGGCGGATGCAATTTTTTCTTTTGTTCCTCAATCCTTCATTGGTGTCTAATAAATGTTTCATCCACTACTCAGCTGCAGATGGAAACAAGAAGAAGGCCTCACAGTCAATGTTCTCCACTGAAGTGAAGTTTAGTGGATCAATATTGATTGCAGAGCATGCAAGTGCGCAGCTCCTCTTGATCCATTCAACTTCACTTCAGTGGAGAGCATTGACTGTGAGGTCTTTTCCTTGTTTCCATCTGTAGCTGAGCCGAGGATGAAACATTTATTAGACACAAATGAAGGATTGAGGAGCAAAATAAAAAATTGCATCCGCCTCCATAAATGATGGCATTTGGCCAATTGGCTGTTCATCATCTTCTATGAACCATCCCTCGTACTGTAATATGCTGAGTATACCGCAATACTTTTTTAAACATCATGAAGTAAACAGTATACCACTGGATAGTTTGTTCCTATATGCTATATAGATGATGCTAGATTAGCATCAGTTATATAGACTGGCGGTATAAAATTTTTTTTATCACAAACCGTTTTAGCGCGAAGGCCGTACAAACAATAAAAATTGAAATATGCTGTATTGATAATTCCTCCCGCGGTGATGATGATGTTGGAGATTTGATTTTTTTGGGATGAGTTTCGCAATAATAATGTGGCAACAAATTGGAAAAACTAGATTCATACTTTTGCTATTTTAAAATGTTCTGATATTCATCTAATCTAAGCATTTAAGCGTGAGCAAGCAGAAATCCGAAAGTGCTGCTGACGATGCTTTTGAGCATATAATACTGTTATACACCGTATATGCAGTATATACAGCTACAAACTATATGCAGTATTAATAAATGAGATACTGTATGTATCACTACAGAAGGGAAGTGTGATATCTGAACCACTTTGGAAATATTGAACCTCTTTAAGTTTTATTTCAAGGGAGGAGCAAAAAAAATTGTGCTAGAGAAATATTCATATTGTAGGGTTATATTGAAAGAAGAATTGCAGGAAATTCTAATTGGTGATTTTTTCTTGGCATTAAATTACTGTACAATATTTTCAAATGAGTTGACACCTTGCTTAACATGGAGGCAAGGGTTCATCTGCCCAATTAATTTTTCACTTTCTTTCAAAGCTCATCAAGTTACAGGTTTATTGATCTTCGTGGCGTCCAGAAAATTTGAGACATTGACACAAACGCAGCAACACAGCTGTAAACACATCATGCATGTCAAATCCTGTCGGCCATCCTTCTTGGACTGCATCGTGTTGATGGGGTGGGGCTTTGTTATTGTAGCCTTGATAACCAGTAGCTTCCGGAAAATGAAGTCGGTGACCCCCTCGGAGATGGATCATCACCAGCAGCATCCCAAGCTGGTGACTTGGCCGAAGGTAGTTCTTTTTGGAGATTCTTTGACTCAATATTCAATGAATCCGAATCACGGATGGGCAACGATCTTGGCCCATTCCTTGCAACGTCGGTGCGACGTGATTGTGCGCGGGTTCTCCGGCTATAACACCGTCTATGCCCGCCATTTGCTGCCGCGGATTGCCAACACCTTCGATGACCCGGTTGCAGCTGTCGTCATTCTCTTGGGTGAGATGTCATATAGGTATGCTTTGGTTCAGGTTTCGCGTAAATGATGGAAATTGCAGTACATTTCATTGTCTGACTTTATAAAATCGGAGTTGGTTTACAATTATGATCTGTGTCTGAGTGCCGACAAATATTTCCCAGAAAAGAAACGTACATATTTCAGAGGGGATCATATCTCATCGTAAAAAACTTCTACCTGATGTGTATCAAAAGACTTTAAAATATTTTTGTTTCGGAAAAATGTGTCACGTCGATTACATGGATCTTCGTGAAAAGTGTGACACTTATTTTTCTGGAATTAGAGGTTCATTCCTTCATACAGACTTGGTTGGTTTTTGATGAATAAATCAGAAAATTCTCAAAACAAAACAAAATCAACAACGATTTCAAGCAATATAGCTAAAAATTCCAAGCAAAATACCTAAATCAAGCAAAATAATGTTAAGCTAAAAAAAATTGTTTATTTTTGAGATCCATATAACCCGTAAAAGTCCCCTGAATAAGGATTGTGGTTAGGAAATGGTAAAATATTTTCAGATCTTTCGAAACTTCCATCATGCGCTGAAATCTGTAACCAGCACGATTGCTTATTTCGGGATATTTCGCGTTATATATTCTATTTCCTTATAGCCTATCCGAGTTTTAATCCTGGTAAGTCCCCCATTTCACCAAATCCCTTTATTTGATGAAGAAAAAAATTTCCCAAAGACGATATGCGTCAATCTAATTTCTTCTCAATCTTCCCCATCGACCGCAAATAAAGTCATTGTATGGCACCATGTTTCACAAACATTGCACAAATATTCCATGACTACTGTATGTTGATTATACGCTGTCCAAAATAATATAAACGTTTTTTTACAAGGTATGAAAATGTGTGGTTTTCGTTTGATCTGAATTAATTTTCAATGCTGAAAATAGCGAACACATTCCTGGAAAAAATTAGCGGGAAAGTTGGAAACCGCAATTTCCGTCATTAATCGACGCTCAAATTTATTTCGAAGGAGATGAATCGAATGGCGACTTTCCAAGCAAAAAAATTAATTAATACATAACGTCAACCACAAGTTATTTTTTTTACGCGAAACATTCCATTCCGGAGACAATTATGACGTAAAAGATCACCGCGGAAATTTTCTGAAAAACGAGTTATGCGCGAGAATATTAATCCCTTCCGTTTGTGGTAAATGCGGGTTTATTGCCCAATAATTTTGCGATTGATGCAGTCTTCAACGATGCAATGACGAATTTTCTTTTTTATTGACGGTATATATATAAGAACTTGTCAATAAAGAATCCGTTCGTGTGTCATGCAGGTACCAATGACGCTGCTGACGCGGTTCAAAACGTCAGGCTGCATGTTCCCTTGGAAGGGTACAGAAAAAATCTGGCCTGGATGGTGAAGTTCATGCAGGTGAGAACCATGCAGGATTTGAAAGCATTTTGCTATTTCTGGTTTATATATCGGACTTGATCTTAATACAATATGAGAATTTAAATGCAGGATTATATCACCATTTTTAGGATAAAGGAGTTTCTCGGGAGAAGATCATCTTAATGAGTCCTCCAGCGGCTGACGTGAAGAAACGGCAAACTGAAGCATACGCTCGGGTTTGCGAAGAAGTAGCCCATGGTGCCAACATCAGTAGCATCAACCTTTGCAAGCTGATGCAGGACAAATTTAAAAATGTGAGCGATTCTTTTCCATCATTCATATGGCACAGTATATACACATATGTACATATAATGGTTGTACCAGTTGGCTGAAATATCATATATTTTTAAAAGTAGGTATGATTGTAAAAACAAAATCATGAAATAGCCGATGATGTCCTCTAAGTTTCTGGGAATCTTCGGATTTTAACATTTTTTGCTATACACTGCATGCTAAAAATTGAAATTTTATTTGTTTTAACCATTATTTAGAATTTAGAAAAGTTAATGCTGGACAAAACGAAAATTTCAATATTTTAGCTGGCCAGACGCATTTCAAAACCCAGTGATCGGGGTTGAGAACTCTGGCTGTAACTAGAAAGTTTTCATCGATCATCATGCACTAAAGTGAAGAACTCCGTTAAATAAAATTTTAAAAACCCAGCACCTCCGAACATCATGGGCTATGCCATGAGTCTTTTTCAATGATCACCACGACTCCGAAAACATTAAGAGGTTGCGTCAAACTGGGACAACCCTTGTATATATTGCATTTGCATGCATCACACCAAAATATTTTGAAAACTCACGTCTTGTAAAACTCTCTCTATATGCAGGGTTCTTGGACGAAATTGCTGGTAGACGGGATTCATTTTTCTGCTGAAGGGAATATTTTTGTCGCCAAGGAACTTTTACCATTAGTGAAACATAGAATGAATTTGCATGAAGAGCTTTTCCCATCGTGGAATGCTTTGAGGCCAGGTGACCCATAGGGTTTGATCGATTCATGGACTCCTCTCAAGCCCTATCATTCCTAGTATTCCACATCGGATTTGCTTTGAACTATGAACTATGCTGCACGGGGTTGTTGCATTTACAGCATTTTTGCATATTGTCCTTGCTGTTGATGAGACTTGAGCTGAGCGTCAAACACGTTGATTGTTTTTACACTGGAGTTGAACAGCTTGAAGTGAAATTTGATGAGATTTTTGATGAATGGAGTTTTTGAGTTACATTTGGGTGGGTTATTCAATGAAAATTTTCTGGTCATATGATTGCAATTGTTCATTCTTCATAAAGGTTCTTTACAAGCAGCAGAAAGATGCTCGTCAATCCCTTTTGGATAGAGCGTAAAAATTACTCGCAGCCGTTTTTTTTTCTGAAATGTAGCCCCAATTTAATGGCAAAAAGGCCTTGGAATTAATGAAGAATTGCTCCAACACGTTTTGAGTTGAAAAAAGCCTCCCATTGGACTTGAGGGAATCAGCCAGGGATTAACTGCTGGGAGTTAGAATGAAGGAGATTTTTATTTTACTTATAGAGAGGTTTGACTCGGCAAGGGCCGACTGTTCATCCCGAGGAAAAGTACAGAAGAAAAGTTTTGGGAAGATGCAACAAAACTTAGGATTCTGCTGCGGTTTGCATGAAAATTTAAATAACTTGGTTGGGACTGTATGCTGCACGCACGGTCTTCTAGTTCCAGTTTTCACTGTTTTTATTTTATTTAATGGGGTACGAAATTCCAAATTTCATTTCGGAGAAGACACCTAAGGCAAGAAGAGCTTGCGTTTAACCGATTCTTTGAGAAATATTCCCAAACCCTGTTCAAGATGCAATTCTCCCAATGCTTGCTTTTGTTTCCTACTTGCTCAATTTTTGTTGTTGCTGAAATTTCATGTGTGTCCACGTGTCCAAAATAAAATGCTCCACCGTTGTCGATGAACTTTTTTTTTCGGACGAAAAATCCCGACTTTATTCTCTTCTAAAATAAGCAATACAGTAATTTGAACTTTTTAATGCCAAAAATTGAAATTCCCGTATGGCTTTTCAGTTTTCAACGAGGTTGGAATGGAAAAAGGTTTTAATTTTTTCAGATAATGATGTTGTCTTCATACAGTTGGAAAGATTTATAAAGTTTTATGGCTGTATTGGTCAAAGCAATGTCCAAGGTTCTTTTTTAATTTAAAGAGGTTGCTGGGAAAAATTTACTAATACACACTACCAATTTATAGGCGGATCTACCTGGCTGACAACAGCCGTAATATTTCGATTTAAGCAAGGGAGAAATGAAACTCAAGCCCAGTTTTGCTACTGACAAATGCTTCCAATGGCTCACTCCTTCTGTTATTTGCCTTTTTTCCTAGGTGGCATCTAAATTGTTACAGGATGCGGTAATTTCTCGGTCAATTTCAATTCCTGCTGGATTTTACGATATTTAACTTAGTTGAAAATCGCCTTTGACCCATATAAACAATGCTGAGTATACAATTTGATTTCCCTCATCGCTTGTAATGCAGAATAGATAATAATGAAAATGGGAACAACCATTTTCATAAATCCGATGACTTGCACCGTCACTTGTACAGCACTGTACTGGCTTCTTCCAGAACAACACTGAATTAAATTCAGAACACGGTGCATAAAAATCGAGGTAATCGAGTCCCTCTTTAACCTGAACTACTCTTCGTGACATACTTCCCTCAAAATGATGAAATGGAGCCTCATTGGTTTTGATGGAAAAATCATTATGTTGACGGAGACCAAAAAATGCATCTTCGAAGGATGACTACGATAGATGACAGGCACAATCCTCAACAAATTTCGTATCCATTCCTTGACTGAAAAAATACTGTACAGTAGTTTTAATTCCTAAACATTAAATCAATAAATACGATTGATGGACGAGACGTGTAAAGGTCAACTAACAAGCCTAACTAAAACCATATGATACAGAATTCCCATACATAAAAGAAGAAATATTTAGAAAAATGCAAAAAGTTTCATCAGATGTAAGACGAACTCTCATGATGAAATATTACGGGGAGGGGGCAGTTTTCAAATACAGCTGTCGCATTCGCAAAAAAGGTGTAGTGCGATTACATTCAAAGATGCCAAAAACTGTTCATAAAGTTAGCTGGTTCGCAGTCAACAGAAAAAGGTACGTGACTTGTCTAATTTATCAAAATGGTTCAAGTATACACGTAACTGGATATGCACAAAAATGTAAAACAAGACGGGTCTAAATCCGATGTGATCACAATTCTCGAGCACTTCTGTCACGAAAAACTTTTCAAACGTGACATAAAGCAGAATTTCTCCGACAAATGGAACTTCAGGAAGCTCATGCATAGCAACATAGGCATGAAGTTGCACATTATCCAAGGCCAGTAGAAGTTGATTCAAAATGTGTTAGTAGCAGAAGTTTCACACTTCTGGCTTGTTGTATGATGACATTCGCAGAGCTAAACTAAAAAATTTCTTGACATTCCCTTCATGTTTTTTTTAACTCGGGGTAGTGCAAGACTTTTCAACCGTTTCGCAGCAATTTCCTTCTTTGAGTTCTAAATCACCCCACCGAACTCCCTCATAGTTTCAGAGTCCACACGACTCTGAAATTATACGCCGTTTGCCGATCGGAAAAGAACTGAGGAGGAATCAAAACTATCGCACTAGCTCAAATTTAATGAGTAAATTTCATTTCATCTCAGAAAAATACGTCGGCCCGTAAAACAAAACACGCCATCGGAATCTATAGCTAATGATCCGGGAGATTGAGATTTCAACATTTCATAATTAAAGAGGATGCAGGGACTTGCAGAACAATTGACTGCAACACCAACTTCTCCGCGAAAAAAGGATAAAAAAGGAGGAAAAAAGAGCACGGGAAAGATCTTCTGAAGCACCTACACCTTACTAAAAAGCAAAATTCCCCATCACTTCCTCCAAGGTCAGCCACGAACGTAACGACCTCGTATGACACGACAGGGCAAGAGAATGACGCATAACCAAGAGACCAGAAGTACCGCCTGCCTTTCATCAGACTCGCGAAGACTCCCTCAAGGCATACTTGATGATCACGACGCCTATGGCGAGTCCTACCACGGCCAACACATTTTGAAGCATGCCGAGGAATCCAGAATCGGTTTTAGATTTCTCGCTAGGTTTCTGCCAAGAATTTGGTGACGAGAGACCCGCAGCTTCGGTCTTATCGCTTTTCCGTAAGGTTTCTCTCATTTCCTTTCAGGAAAAAATAGAATAGAAAAAGTTATCAAAAATGGAAAATTTTCACTCTTATGTTGTCTTTACGCGATCTTGACCGTCCTTCCCTTGCCAAAAAAACAGCCTAGAATGGAGATATTATACTTCTTTATAAGCCGCAGAGCATTCATATGTTTTCGTCCTATCTTTGAAACTTAGCGACATGCAAGTTATTCATTTGAAGTTTAGGCAATCTAAAATGACATAAAATAATTCAATTCATATATTGGTTGTTCATTTACAACCAAAAACGTCTATTATTCTCTCATTTACGGGATATACAGCATTCACTAAGGAAAATTAGTTGGCTTTTCCGGCGCACAGGTCGCGAGTTTCTTCAAAATATTCAAATTTACATAGTCTAACTCAGCCCAACATCTCAGTACGTCTTACAATCGAGTAAATACGAATAGTGTGACTCACCTCTACACAATCTGGGAAAAGTTCTAGGAAAACCTTGTCGGCGAGGTTGAACTCAAGGCTTTGATGGGCCAAATCTGCCTTTTCCTTGTCGGACGTTTCCACACTACCCAGCGTATAGCTGCTTTCCAACTATAAATACAAATGATATTAAATTTCTCTATTAATCGAACATTTGCGATAGTTGCATAATGAGGACTGTTCAGAATATCGCGTTTATAGGTCGCACATTCCCTCTGGAAGTAGGCCGAAATAAACTCAGAGGGAAAAAATATTCGAGATATCTTGAAAAAAATCAGAATAATTCTGCTTTAGAAAGAGCATTCAAGACTTTCTTAGTTTTTCCTGGCGATTTTTACCAAAACATGTAGTCGTCAGAAAATTAAAAAATATCACTACGACACTTAGCAGGATTAATACAATTATTGTCTTAGGAAAAAAATCAGCGGAATTTCCATCTCGCAAAGCTTCAACAATATGCGGCCAAGAATCGGATGAAATACGGCGATTTAGTCTCTGATTCAATCTGACCATGAAGCTGAGTAGGCCGGTGAGAATCGTGGAAACGCTCCAGGCAGGGTTCCAGAGGTCCGGATGGAAGTCGGAGATGGACAGACAGAGCCGCACGTTTGTCTTAAAACGGCCATTGGGTGTGATCATGTAGATCCGCGGCGGCTTGTATGGGTACTCAGCCGGGAACACTAGCTTGCCGTGGTAGTATCCGCCCTGGTACAGAGACTGTTCTGGGCCTCGAATCACGTAATGCCTGTTTCACGAACAGAAGGACACGGGTGAACGCACATCTCCGACATCAAATCTACCAATGTTCTTTCTTTACCATTCAAGAATGTTGTGCGGCAACGGCTCGGCTGTCACGTACGGCACAGGGTCGGCCTTGATTCGCAGGTAGTCCTGCCGGAGCCGCGAAGTCGCAGTCGACTTGCCCACCATTTTTTCACTTACTCTGGCATCACAACACCGGCGTCACGCAAATGTCCCCTGTATACGATGCAATCAATATATCACTCACTCCGTGATCATGCCTCATCCAACCCCGACCACGCAAAGGCAACAATTCGAAGAAAATGAAAAATACACGCACACGACTGAACACACGGACCGCACCTCAAATATCAAGCCAAACATGTCATTCTCTATTTTTTTCGCGATTTTCGTCGACCACTGCCGTTGTTCCGGTTCCCATGATGTTTGGTCTTGGAAACTTCGCTGTCTTCATCTCTGGTACCGATAGCGCTTCCTTTTGTTTCTTCAAATTGCTGGTTTTCCTCATCGCCATCCGCTGGTGTGACTTCCTCATCTTCGAGCGGTACACAGGGCATCTTGGACAGCCACTGAACAGCGTTTTCCACATTGTCCTGAATTAAGTAATCGGGATATTCTTCCGAAGCCAGGATTGCCTGCTTCACAGCAAGTACTTCGCGGGCAGAACTCGCCTTTATCCACACTCTGCCGTTCATTCCAACTGTAACTTCAAACTTGATGCCCTTCTGCGCCAATAACGACAGGAGTGGATATTTTGAGTGCAACAATCTGTTTAAACGCATATGAAAAGGTTAGGGTTATCCTTCTGATAACTTGAAAACCGGATGCTCACCGTCGACTAGTATGTACTGCAGTTGCAAACATGTGGCCGCCTTGTAACACGCCCATGCAGTTCTTTTTACCACCAGCGTCAATGCACGCCATTTCAGGTTCAGAGTCGCTAGAGGCACTGATAAGTCTTCCGAACACAACATCCCCGATCTGAGTGAGTAAAGCTTCGCACTGTTTGTTCACCACACGGAAAAACTACACACGCATGGAATTTACCTCAACGTTTGGTCGATTCTTTTTCGTTGCACTCTCAAATGCCAAGTACGACAGGTTTGCCTTAAAACTTCCGCCGATGTCAACGGAGTAGTCATCTCCTGCTTTACCCCGAATCACACCGAGAACATATTCTCCTTTCGACGGAACATACTGTCAAAGAATGCATGATTAATTAAAGCACTTGGCTTCCAAAAGCTATACGAGGAATTACCTCATTTTGCAAAAAGTCAACGTAATACGTGATGGTTCCAAAACGACGGAAGATGCCAGCTCTATCACAAACGACTGAGCCATCGTTTTGCAGAACAAGTCCCGGACCAATGCAGGATACCTTTTCCGTGTTTTGGCGCAATACTACGTCACCAGGGAGAACAACACTTTCCAATTCAACAAGAGGTTCAGCCATCGCATGAATTGCCTGGTAATGTAAAAAAAAACCCCCACTTTAAGGATGGCACACAGGCGGTCACCACGTGAATTCCGCGCGCGTAAATTCAGGACGAATACGCACTCTATACCCGCCTGGTCTTTAAATATCACTCAATTCCACAGGAACTCTAACTCTGACTTACAACTCAACACATGTCGATCTCTTCGTTACTCAATCATCCATTTGTTGAATGATCCTAGTTCCAGCTTTGCCAGAAATCCAAGAGCAAAGTGGTGGCAGTTGTCCCCTGATCGGTGAAAGCCACCTGTCGAATAGGCTAGGAGCCTGCCAAACTTAACCCAGAATTTTACGCTAGGTACATTGGACAGACCGCTGTTGTGTATAAAGTACAGTAGATGTCAGTGCAATTCATGACTTCCAGACTGACAGCCCTTGAATTTCTGCTCCGGTGTGGCAGTCCGGAGCGTCCGCCGTCCGGACCGTCCGGCCGGACAGTCCCGCCTAGTCGGGACCGTCCGGTCGGACATTCCTGCCGCCGTCAGGACTGTCCGGGCCCCAGTCAGGAGCGTCCTGCCCCCAGTCAGGAGCGTCTGGTCCCCAGTCCGGGATGTCAGGGGATAAAAAAAAATCTCTGAAGCTTCTGCTGCCCAGATATGCTGTTCAGCAGTATACAAAACATTTTCACAAACTATCAAGAAAGCATGAAGTGTGTACAGCAGCAAAAACACTCTAATTTAGTTTTATTAAAATGTCCCTAAAAACAGAAAAAACTTGGTTGAAGTGGTTTCCTGGATTTTCACATATTCCTGGTAAATATGTGGGTTCTTTGACCTTTTTCACTTCAGGGTATCTAAAGAATAAAAAATATAGGAAAACAAGCAAAATTCAGTGCATCAAAAATATGGCTCAAATGCATTGTTTTGAAAATTTCTCATAAAGATAATTTTTTATAATTTCTAAAACAGGTCAAATTCCATTATAACTAATAGTGTTATAACAAAAATTTTTGAAGGTCCTGACAGAAACACTGTTGACAATGTTAATGTAATCTCATAACAAATTTTGAAGATTCTGGATAGCAAATTGATTTTTAGGCAATTTTTATTTATTTAACCTTATATTTCACTAAATTTTTAAGCTTATTGCTCAAAAGTTTTCATTCTGTTTATGAATGCAACAACATGAATTTTCTCCTTCTGCTGTAATAAATTATCAATTCTGCAAGAATACTACTATTTACTCTGAAATTGTAAGTTGAAATTGTCACAAATTTTCCATTAAAATGGATTTTTTCTAAGGTCCCCAGAAGTTTGTTTTAGCAGAATTTAATCTGTATCAATGGTTTCAAGGAAAAATTGCTGGGACCATTCAAAAAATTTGTTGAAACAAAAACCTGTTATAACCAGATTCATTTTAGCAATATGTTCAACTGCATTTCTTGTACTGAATTGATATTTTAAAAATAAAAAATTATTACTGGTAATTCAACTGGTTGTTCAGCATCATGTAGGAAGCTGCTGTATGTTGGAGCACCCTCTTTTCATTATTGTTCTGCACTTCCTTGTGGTACCTTCCTTCTTCCAAATAGAGGATGATCTTTTTACACAGTTGTTCATATCCTTTTGCAGCCATTTATAATAATTAAGTTGA
>CAJPEX010002047.1:0-44958 GCA_905338405.1 Notodromas monacha
AAAAATTGAAGCAAAGCTGTTTTCCTAGTCCCAATGGCTGTGGTGTAACAAGATTTTAGTGCATAATATAGTTTTTAGATTCTGTACAATTTATTGATTGTTTTGGCGATTTTTTCATCAATATTGCCATCATTGGATTTTCTGAGCTTTCCTTCAAATTACATCTGAAAAATAGTTAACAAACAGTACAGTACAGCACGTATGGATTGCTCAAAACAATAAATGAATCTGACACAGCTTTTGGACAAACGTTTCAACCAGAAAAATGTTGTTGCTTCTGCTAAAAAATAAAATTGCATGCAGTCAGTTATATGAAGCTTCATCTTTTGTGAAAATCTTCTGATTAAATTGAAAATGCGGTTCAAAGGAATGGAAATTCATGGAAGATAATGTTAAAATATCTCATGCATGGGAAACTCGTAATGAATTTGGAATCTCTTTTTTATTTTTTACTCCATAAACTTTTTCTTTATTACTGTACAATATTTGTTTTATTATATTGAGCTTAGCGGGACACTTCGAGGGGGATGAATATATTTTTTCAACATTAGAGTGCTTGCTGTCCCTTTATTTCTGGTTGACAGATAGATTGCATTTTTTAATGGGATTTTACCATTTTTTTTCAGGGGGTGTTAATTTTTCATTGTCTGTGTTGACTATTTATCTGACCTATTTTATTTAAAGATCAATCTCGCGCTTCTTAAGGTTTTTACTATCCTGGCAAGTAGCTTTACGTCGAAGCCTCAACGACGACGAATCATTTGGCTCTTCTGCAAACTTAAATTGTGATTGAAGTATTTTGTATAAGAATCTGGAAATTGTGATTGCAGGCTGGGGCAGGAAATTTTCCCGAAGCCTGTCGCTGTTTTTATTTTCTCTCTGTTCAAAGAACCACTGCGATTTTCCAGGATTCTTATTCGGAATTTGGGCGGAAATTCGAACAAGATTTTTCAGAAATAGCAAAAGCTATGAATCCAAACGTAACTTCAATTAAAAGCAGCTCAATTCAATTTGGTTCAATTCATGATTGCTGCTACGTATTATTTTTGATTCATTTTGATTTGCAATTTCAAAATTCTACCTCTCACAATTAAACCTCGCTGAAGTGGGAAAAACGTACATAAGAAATTGTCAAGACAGCGGAGCACAATTTATGTCAACAATTTTGACTTCATGAACTTTTAAATGAAATTGATTGTTCGTTTTCATATCACTTATGCATTCATCACTAGAAATTCATACAAAAACAAATAGCAAAATATGGAGTCCTGAATTACAGTGAGACCCCCACATGCAGACAACTCAACCTGTGAACAATTCAACATAGGGACACTTATTTTATTATAAAAATTAATAAAAAAGGCCCAACATGAGGACATTGACTCAACATAGGGACATTTGGTGGCAAAATTGCATATACATTTCATGCCAAATTACAAAAAACAGATATTTCCAACCCAAAAATTGATGAAAGAAAAGTTCTTGGGCATTTCTCTCACCAATTGACTATCCATTTAGCAAATTAAAAAAATTACCTCCAGTAGAGAGGGACTTCCTTCTCTCTTCATCACTTGAGTATTATTTTGACAGAGAATGCCAACATTTTTACGTACACTGTACAGAGGTAACAGTATTAAATTCCCCACATGCCCATATTGTGTTGGAATGTATTTATTGGAATCAGTATAAATTGGGAAACAATTTTATTTTCATGCAATTATGGTGAGTATTTTTTACATAAAACACCAATAAAAATTATTTAATGTAAGTCTGAGGGAAAATGAGACTTGACTTCAGGACATTTCGACTTAGGGACACTCTCAGCTTGATACTTAAGGATGCACCAATTATGTCTGCATCTTGGGGTCTCACTGTATGCAGAAATCCAACTTTAAATGAATTATGCCAAAGAAGAGGGGAGGGATAATCACTGCAGTTTATATCGGGAAATCTGGAGGTGACCCAGATCTAGATAACCTTGACTGCTGCAGTGGTCCAGTTTTTGTAAAATGTTCAAATGCAAAGAAAAATTGCCAACGATTTTCTAAAGTTCACTGAAAGAGTTCAACAAATTTCATGTTACATGAGAAAGTCGGAAGATCAACTCGTTATAATCAAATGGTGCTTACCTGGGGAAATTTCAATGAAAAGCGCAAAGAACATATATACAACTCATTATAGCTGAAAAGGAAACCATGAATAGTTTCTCAAATCAATCAAGGTTGTCAGAGATAGTTTTGTGGCAGCATTGCAAACTGGGGTTTTGATTGCTTTGACGATCCGGTTTTGCAGTCTTATAAATTGATGTTTGTGGACATACACCACAGCCAATTTTTCAAACCGTGAACATTGAATATCCAGGCTTCTAGATGGCATTCAAGTGTCATGTTGTATTCAAATTAATATATTTTAATATTTTCATCCAGGACAGAAAGCCCCGTTTCTACCTATCCTCATCTTAAGACCACTGAACAGTCTTTACTCTTTCCCATTTATCATATTTTCCCCATAAATCACCAAGCATAAGGGAAAATTTGGAAACTTTTCGTACTCAAAACTTTAAAATGTCTAATTATTGTGCGTGTAAATATTTATCCTGTTTTATGCACAAACATAGGAGAGACACATATTCACGAACTTTTGAGCATATGTTTGAACACCACAAAGCTAAAAACGATGACAAAAACGGGATAATTTTGAAAACCCCATGAAAAAGATAGTAAGACAGTCTAATTCAACCTCAATAAATCAGTGGTTTTTTTCGCTCAAGAAATATAATTACTGCAGTGCAACAACAGAACAGCATGCTGAAGCAGGTTTTGTTTTTTGCCGTCAGTCATTATATCAACCTGAAATATTCAGGAATAATTGGAAATTTCCCTGGCTGAGCTCAGACAATTTCTTTTAGAATTGGGTCACACTGCGCAATTACATTTCAATGATATCTTGTGTGAAACCAAAATGCACTTGCATATTACAGGTGAACCTTGATAACTCAAACCTCCCTAAGTCAAATACCCCCCTAAGTCAAATTTTTTTCAGGTCCCCATCTGAATCCCCTTAGAAACAATACATTAATAACCACTCTAAATCGGAAGCTCTTCCCCTCAAACCTCCATAACTTGAATTTTCTGTGGCCTGTTGGGTATTATTTACTTGACCCAAGAAAGAAAAAATAGCAATAAAAACAGCAATATTGTGTGTTTCAAAGGAAGTGAAAGACTTGATTGGGTAAATGAACCCCTGCCTCCAAGTTTAGCAGCCTTTCAACTGATTTAAGATGCCATTTACGCCACAGAATATGCATTTTTGCACCATTTGCATTTTTTCCAAGTCTTCCTAAAAAGGTCTTTGCATTGTTGTTCAAACCTAAGCAATTCAAAACCTCCCTGAATACAAATTTTTTTGCAGGTCCCTTGAAATGTGACTTAAAGAGGTTCAACTGTATATACAGTATAAGCATACCCTGACTTTATAACGCAAAATGGGAAACAACCCTTTACCATCCAGGGGTTTAAAGACCA
This sequence comes from Notodromas monacha, assembly GCA_905338405.1. Lineage (NCBI taxonomy): Eukaryota > Metazoa > Arthropoda > Ostracoda > Podocopida > Cyprididae > Notodromas > Notodromas monacha. The sequence goes on from CAJPEX010002047.1 coordinate 3,525, forward strand.
TACCACAACATTCATCAAGTCATCATTGACAAATCCTAATTTTCATACTAATTTGGGCTGACAAAAGGCATAAAGTCATCCTGCTGATGCTGAGGGTCTGATTGGAGCACAACATTTTGCAGAAAAATAGGAGAGGGGGGAATCTTACTTATTGTTGGCAATGACAAAGTTGGTGGTGGCACCGGAAGCTGTGGCCCAGGTTTCTCATCGTCTGAACTCTCGCTCAAAATCCTCTGGATAGAGAAAGACTTCTTCCCAGCATTTGCAGGCAGAGTGAGCAAATGCGGCGATTCGGACCTGCGCATTTGCGTGCACTTTTCCGAGAAGGACTTGGTGGTGGCCTGTTGGCGGTGATGGAGGTGGTGGTGCTGCTGGTTGTTGTGGTTGTGGTGCTGGAGCAGCAAGTGACTGTGTGGTGCAGACAATGGTCTGTTGCTGTCCACACTGGTGGCAGGGGACAGTGAGGACCGGTCTGAGCCTGACTGGGGCCGAGTCCGGTCATCGGGCGGGGAGAAACTCCGCCTGCTGTGGGAGTCGCCAGTGGGTGACGAGGACATCCCACACGCACACACACAAAACACAGGCACTACTTTTTGGCAACAGGAGATGCAAATTCACTGAATGATCTTGCTTTTAAGTGTGTGTCTGCAATTTTTTTGTTGGGAGGAAAGCGGTTTTTTTAGTCAATGACGTGATAGGACAATACATTACAATGAGTACCTTCACACAAAAAGAGGCATGCACCAGAAAAATTCTTGAAGTGAAAAAATTGATGAAAATGTTTCACATCAAAATTTTTTCTTTTGCAAAACAATGCTCAAATTTCCACAAGTTTTGAGCTATAAAGCCTTGGGATTAACCCTTGGATGGCAGAGGGTTCTTTTTCATTGTGCAACAGAGTCAGGATTTTTTTGGAGATGGAAAATTTCTGTTTGACTTGAGGTCACTGAAATGCTCCCAGGTTGAGAAGGCCTAAGTTGGGAAAATTCAGGAGGCAAATTTTGAATTATTTTCAGGATTTTGCCATGCAAATCTTATGGCAGGAATGCAGAAAAAACACCACCAGGTGATTTATTATTTAATTTTGTATTCTGCCAGATTGGAAAATCATAGCAGACTTTTCCCCAACTCAGGCCTTGGTACAAGAATATATCTTTTTATGCACAGTGCTCAGTGGCACAACATTTTGCAAAAATATCCCCACTTTTCAACACAAAGGAGTGTCAGGGAAAATGACAAAAAGCATGGTCTTGCCTCTTTATGGCTGTAAAATTTCTAAAATTTAGACAGTTCAAAAAACAAGCTTGCCACGATTACTGATATTTATTCCTGCTCAATTTATAAGCCACATTTTTGTGTTGAAGACTTGATAAGATACACTGCTTTTAAGGTTTTTAAAATCTTCTGATGAGTTTCAGAAACAAATTGAATTTATTTCAAAATGTATCTTTGAGGGAAACTGTGCTTATCATGAAAAAATCTCAAATAAAACACGGTATCCAGGACACAAATATTTTGTTGGTTTTCTGATTAGTTTTACACTTTTTTGTGTAAACTGCAAGACATAGTTTGCTCTTAAAATTCAATCTCTTCTGTTGGGGTTGTATCCTCCAACAAATACACCTTCTTCTTAGGATCAATTTCTCTTGGTAATCTCCATTGGAAAATTGGATAATGTACATTATTCCTTCAACCCTGAGAATGCCACCTTGTTCTGTGGAAAACATCATTGCATCAATAAATCAAATGAATTACCTGTTATAGTTACCATGCAATATTGAAGAAAAAAACAAATAGCATGCAAACAGACTAGTTAAAAGTACTAAACTTGGCAGACTGCCTCATAATGTTGATGAACAAAACAAAATTGCAGGGCAATGTGATGGATGAGTTTCTCAATTTAGAAAGCATTCACTCGAATATTATCTTTCAATCGGAAACCGGAAGTGACACTCTCATGCGGATGACAGCTCTGCTTCTGATAAATCATTTGCATTTCAAATGACTCAGATAGGAACACTGCACCTAAATTTCATTTGGATAGGTGTAGACCATGGGTTGAAAACACACAATGGTTGTGGGTTCTATATATTCTGTGTGCAGGTTTTCAAGCTTGTTTGGGACCTGGTCTTTCTTTCTCATTTTATTATATTGGCTGTGATATTATGCACGAGAGTAGGTTTATTTTTGCAACATCACACAGAATTTGGATATCTCCTGTGACACAAATTAGCAAGCACAAATGAGCATAAATAAAACGGGCGTCATTTTTGAAAATTACTTACAAGATTTCTTCGGAATAATTTCGGCAAGGGCCACCAGTCTGACGGTTCTTCCGAAAATAATTTCGAATATTTTTGAGATACAGTATATCATTTTTATTTTCATAAGTGCCAGCAGATAATCTAATATTATTCAATTTATTATAATCACATTTAGGTGCAAAAAGCTATGTCCAAGAAATAAATTTCATTTCTACAGAATGCAGGGACACTTGGTAATCACTAAATTTGCACCAAAATAAAAAATTATTTCCACTCATCAAATCAAAATTTTTTTCATACTTTTTAAAACTTGAAGGATGCGATAACCTTCACATCCGATTTTTTTTTCAAGTTCCAGTTGAACTTTAAAAAAAAACGTTCCTCGCGTAAATCACCTCGCGAATCTGTCGACCCTGAGTGCCGAAAATAAAATTGGCTGTTTGACACCATATGTCACTTTCGAAATTGATGAAAGCACATGAAATGTCGCGAGAATCCGAGTATATTACAAGTTGTATCGTCCGAATGATCATCACTTATGATTTGCCTCTGGGATGATAATTCAAACATTCTCATGATCTCGGAAGTGTGGGGCGGGACTTCGTGCAACTCTGCACATCTTTTCCGGAAATAACTGCGCCTTTTCTATGCCTTTCAAATCCCACGATTTCAACAATGTCATTCACAGAACTTCGGGAATATTCCTTAAATATTTAGTTATGTCTTTCGAATCCTGTACAGTATTCCGAATATTAGCAGACTCGAAAGCTAGCAGAGAAAAGTTCGCGCGCAATGATGAGAGCAGAACGTCGCGATTCCGCAGCTCGCCGGCCACTAGCCAGCAAACCGCCAGAAACGCCGCCACTATAATGAAGTGGGTGCAGATTACAACAACGCCCCCTTCACACTTTTTTTTTCTTTCTCTTCATGTGCCCTCTTCTGCCTGCCCTCCCCTCTTGCATGCCGACTCCCTCCCGCGAAGCGAGTCAAGCTCTTTTGGCTTTATTGCGGGCACGAGCTTGAATCCCTCCCATCCCAGTTAAACCCAAGAGTGGAAATAAGGGGGAGGTTACTGGAGTTTTTTTTTCTTCTTTTTCTTTTGGGTTTTTCCCGCGATCAGCGAGCGGTTTTATGCCGGAACTCAGTGCTGCTTGTCGGAAGTGAGAGGGGCGGAGCGATGCTTGCCTCTCCCGGGGGGGGGGGGGGGGGGGGGTGAGAGGGCGGTCGGAGAGAATGACACGCCCCCCTCGCTTCATAGGGTGCACTGCGCGGGAAAGTAGGCGGGGCAAGTGGAGTAGGCGCTCAGGGGCTCTTGGCGCGTTCAGTACTGAAGTTTCTAAAGGTCTCGACGGATTGGGTTCATGCCAGACTAGCCGTGAAATGGTTTGCAATACAGAACCTTCTTCTGCGCATTTCAAAGCCTCTGAAATGCATTCAATTGATGTAACACAATGCGGCACTCTCCAAATGGAAGAACCTTTTTCTTTTATATTTCATCAGGAGATTTAGTCGTTATTTTCGTATGATAAAGGGTGTTTCTGGACTGAAGGAAGAAAAAACATTCATTGATGAGAATACAGATTTTAAAATGGTCTTAGCATCACAGCAGCGACTATAAGTCCTCAACTTGCAGTAATGGTTGTATGATGGACACTGCAATCAAAGCTAATTAGCAATCTGAAATCCACTTCAGTTTGACAAAATTCGAAAGAATGGCTTTCAGATTTCCTAACCAGTTCTTGATGGTGGGGCACAAACTTTCAAACTTCCCTTTTTGCTGCGTACAGTGCTTATTGCTGTACTGTATTCAGGAAAAAAGTTCGCTTATATTCAGCTATATTTACACTTTTTTTCGGCAATTATCTCTTTTTAACTTCTGGAATCAGCATTAATCTTTTGCTTGAAGTGCTTTCAATTGTTGGGACACTTTCCTTCACTTTTGAGCTTTTTCAAGTTCCTGAATGAAAGCCGTTCATATTTCTTCAAATGTTGCACATAAATCAGCGCATCAAAAATTTTAAGTTTCTGTGTGAATGTGGGTTGAAATTTTTCGACTGAAAACATGGAAAAGCAAGCAAATACACTTGGAAAATAAATTTGAGGCTTTTATTTCCATCAAACAGAAAAACAAAAGAGAAATGGAGGAGTGCATATATTAGTTCCAGTTGAACCTTGATAAGTGAAAACCTCCTTATAAAAAAATTTTTCATGTCCCTGTCTGAATCACTTTCTTGACAAAGGAAAGAAAAAAGCAATAAAATTGGAATTTGATGCATTTAAAAAGTATTTGACAGACTAAATTGGGCACAAAAAAAACCATTTTCTCCAAGTTTAGCATCCTCTCGAAACATTTTAGAAGCAATGTAACGCCCACCATATTAAAATTCACAATTTAGTGCAATTCTTAGATGTTTCCTACAACAAAAATGCTTGGTTCCATAACTCAAACCTTGATACCTTGGACCCTTCCTAATAGTGAATTTGTTTGCAGGACACTTGAAAATCAACTTAGAGAGGTTCAACTGTATTTTGAAGAGACAGGAAGTGGTCACATTTATTCACATATCAATTGTAACCCCCATAGAAGTTTTTTAACCAATTGGTGCATTTAAAAGTTTCAAATGACATACGTTGGTAAAATTTACCAAAGAAGCAATGAACCATTTAATAATTTTTTTAATGAATCAAATAGAAAAAAAATCGGATTTATGGTGATACGGTACCAAGTACTTGGATCCCTTCTTTAAGAAAATGGTGGAAGTCACAACTTTCTGAATGAGCTCCTCATCAGGAAATCCAATTGGCCTCCTCTGTATGTGTCACAGACCGCAGGCATCAAATGATGATCTATTTCCGCTGCTAATTGATTTTCTCCTTCATCTTCTCGCCCTTCTCGCTCACAAAGGGCACCTTCCACAGCAAACGCCAATGAGTAACTTCAGCTCTAACTGACTTATGAACAAATTAAAACGTCAATATACCGCGCTTGGAGAATTTTCCGTTCATTAGTCAGGTGTTCTAAAATGCAGCCCACGTCCAAGGGCGCAAGAAAAGGCTTAATTTGGCTAGGATTACCTATAGAATTGTTTTCTGACCTAATTATTAAAAGCATTCATTTTGCATGTAGGTAATGCCTAATCTCTCACTGAGAGCAGTAGCATTTTTTAAATATACAATTTGTTGTCTGACAGAATTTGCAATCTACAATTTCAAGACAAAAATGCATAACATTTTACTAAATCAAATGAATGATGTTTTACAGGTGAACCTTGCTAAGACAAACCTCCCTAAGTCAAATACCTCCCTAACTCAAATTTTTTCCATGTCCCTGTCTGAATTCCCATAAAAACAATGTACAGTATTAAAAACCTCCCTAACTTGAAGTATTTTTCTCTCAAACCTCTGTAAGTCCAATTTTCTGATGCTTTTTGGTTGTTATTTCCTTTAAATATGAAAGAGAAAATCAACAAAACAAATCATTTTATGAATTTTGAAATAAAGGGAAGGACTAATTGAACAAATGAACCCCTGTCTACAAGTTCAACAACTTGTAAACTCATTAAGAAGCAAGTTTAGGCCCAGAATATCCTCATCTACAATTTCCCCTTTTCCTTGGAGCAAAAATATTTGTTTCATTTACTCAAAACCTAAAAAAATCTATACCTCCCTAAGTCAAAACCTCACTAAGTCAAATTCTTTTCTGGTCCATAGAAATTTGACTTAGAGAGGTTCAACTGTACTTGCATTGGTTTTGATGGAATTGGCTACGGGTTCAGAGTGGAATTCGAGTAAGTGATGGTTTTTGCCTTCATCGCGAGGTTTGACTTGATAAGGTTCAACTTAACTAAGCCAATGTTGACCTGTTTCTGCGGGGAATATACAGTAAGTGATGCATATTCGGCGGTGAATGCAAAATCTGACCTCAGTCTCCCTCCTACGCCCGGGTAAAGGTTGATGTGGTGCTGGAAAAGATCCAGTCAGCGTCTATTATTATTTTTTTTTTCAGGGAAAGAAAATGATCATGAGACCTCTTTGAACCGACTGGGCCCTAAAAGAGGCCTCATCTCGACTTGGTTAAAAGGCGATCAATCAGTTAGTGGGGAAGAAGGGGATTGGGGATCGGGTGGGAGGGGTTTCTCGGGATTATTAATTTATCGCACTCCGGAGAAAGAACCCGAAGAGGGGTTCTTTTTCCCTCGAGGGTTCGGGTTCGGGTTCGCATTTCCGGACCCGCGATTTCCGGTCGTTTAGCTCAGTACTCTTGTTCCCTGGAGGGAACCCTCCCCCCTTCTCTCTCTCTCTCTTTTTTCTCTCCGTCCAAATAGACCTCTTCCATTTCGCCTGAAATCAGCGTTTCCAACGGATTGGCAGAAAGAAACTGGAATCTTCAATCAGGACCCGAAAAATCGCCTGGTTTGTCCGTAATTCATTCGTGATGCGTCTCGAGAATCAAGAGAGTCTCCATAGAATATTTGTCAGATTATCATTTCTTGTCTGGTTATTATAGCTATCCGAATGAAACGTGCATCAAATCGTGTGACGTGAAAATTAAATAAATTCAAATCATGACATTGCCCTTTAAATATGCTTGTGCTGATTGTCACGCAGTTTTTGCTCACTTTGTGCACAAAATAATCAGATTTGAAGCGTCGGATTTCCCTATCCGAATTTAAACAACGACCTGAAGTAAAAACTATGCGTGTTGTATCTAGTTTTTTTCATATTTTGGGGCAACATTGCATATTAATATGTACTATTGCACAATACTTCCTAGACCTTTTTCTAAATACAGTGAGTCACGTGCAAAAGCTTTACAAAATGACTGATCGACAGGACTTTCTTTCTTAAATACTGTAAACATTTTATTACTTGGATCGCAAATCCCCTCAAGATTTCATTGGAAAAATTGCAGGTAGACTCTGTTCACGAAAATCGTATCTGCAAAGATTTTCTCTGTACTGCATATTGATTTTTATTGGTTCAACAGGGTTCTCTATAACCATTAAACACGGATTAAATATGGGTTCTCAGCATCGATTTTTTCTGAACCCTTGACCTTTATTTTAGATGAGTCCATCTGCAAGTTGTTTCAGGCAAACAAAAAACGCACTGCTGGATAGATTCATTAAAATGTGCCTAATATTGAAAGTTATAAACACTATTTTTGCTGTAATCCAAACATTTCAGGATGAATGCATCTGAATTGGTTCTCTGATGAGAACTAAAGCCCACTGCTCTAAAAATCCTTTTATGTTGATCAATTGGTAGAAATGCAGAAAATATGCAACCCATGGGCAGAATTTTTTGATATTCAAATAAAAATTTTCTGCAGAGAGAAAAATGAATAAAACTTTTTCACAAATTTGAGTGCAGTGCTTGGTCCACGTTTTGAAATTATTTCTACGCTTGTGGGCACACAATTTTGCAAAAATATTATGACTTTAACCACAGAAGGGTTATAAATAAGGGTGTTTCTGGTTACTCAGGTAGATAAAAATGGTGGGTACCCATTCATTTCTTTTACTGTTACAGGTTTAAACCTTTGGGCAGAAGTGGGTTCTTTTCCATTGCCCTTAGTTTGACCAAAGGTCACCAAAAAAACACAGATTTGGCTGATAAGCCAAAGTCCAGAAAAATCCCGGAAAAAGAAAGAAATTGATTTGATAATCCCCCAATGCTAATCCTATGGCAGGAATGTAGAAAAAATGCTGCCCAACAATAACTTTTTTTCTTTTTTTCTCTCAAATTGTTTTGCAGGAATGCAACGAAAAAAAATTGGGATCTTTCCCAAGTTTGGCTCTTCTAATCATTTTTCCCCCGTTTTTTCCCACTCCTTGGGGCACAAAATTTTGCAGATAAATCCCAGTACTGCTGAATGAGGGTTAAACCAAGGCATGGCAACATTTGGCTTGGACCTCAAAATAAAAATTGGCAACCTTGCGCCACAAGCGCAATAGAGCCATCCAAGGACCAGAAAGCAAGCAGAATGCTGTGGAAGCCAGGATCAAACATTCATAAACAAAGAGAATAAAAAATTAAACCCTATAAAAAAAGGGGGGGACAGAATGAGAGGAAGGGCACAGGAAAGTATGGAGGAAATAAGAGCCCCAACTAAGCACAGTCATGACTTCTTCTGCAATGGGCAAGGGAACTTTTTCCCCACACGGAATGAGTCTCCTGGGCCCCTTTCATTCATTTTTCACGAACCAACAGGTTCTTCTTCCTCTATCACACATGTGCTTCACTTCCTGGTTAAGAGGGGAAAAAAATATATATGGGGGGAACAAATGAAAAATATTTTTTTATGGGCAATGATCATCTCTCTTTTTTACTGCCACATTTTCCAAAAGAAGTTAATTCTGTCTTCACCCCGCAGGGGATCTTCCTTCGAAATCACTGAGAAAATTCACCAAACCCCTTGTCAGCACCCATTTATGGCCATCATTTTCATTATATATATATATATATATATATATATAGGAAGCACATCAGGCGATTCTTTCTTTACATGTCTTGAATGCAAAACATTCGCGAATATTTTTTTATTGGAAACAAAATCTCGGCTTTTCAATACTTATTTTTATTTTTCTTCCGGAAAAGCCGGAAAATATTCACGCGATCCTTCTTCTTCTGTCAGTTGGTTTATTGATGCATCAGAGCTGGAAAAAATAAAGTTGGAAAGTGTTTTAGGAAGTAAAATGATCAGTCACCATCAGCTTCACAGAGTTTTGTGGGGGACGAGATATTGAAAATCATTTCCCAAAAGTGGCAAGTTTTTTCAGGAGAGGACACAATATGTTGGTAGCTGATGGATTGCGATGTGATCATTATTCCTCAGGCGAGAAAAAAAATTTTCCGCATTTATTTGCGCAAATAAAATACTTTCCACGACATAGGATATATTACTGGTACATTTTTAGGTCCATCGAAAGGATCGGGATTTTTTTTTTAATCTTCGATTGCACAAATGTGAGGGATATATTTATTCGGGTGAACAAACACGCACGTAAACTTGGAATCCGCATATGCGTGTCAACTTTCGGAAAAATCTGCGAAATCAGAGCTCGAGAATCATAAATTTATTCAATTCTAACCTAAATTTGAGAGTTTGGGAAGAAAAGCGAAGCATTAAAACTCAAAAATTGCAAAATAAAAGCACGTCAACTTTCCCTCGAGCTTATCCGGACGATTCAAGATTTATCTCCTTTTTTTGCGGATTGCAACTTCGAAAAAAATAGTATGGAACTAAATCACGTTCTTAAATTGACCCCCAAAAAAAGTGCAGCCAGTTTAGCATAATCCCAGTTTTGAAATCCATTACCCGCATAGCAACCATCAGTAGTAGTGCAAAAAGGATGGGCGCAAAAAAAAACTTTTAATGGAACAAAAGTATGTGAGCATTTTTGTCGGATCATTTTCTCCCCTCTTCTCGCATTTTCTGCTTTTTTCCACATGGAAAAAATCCACTTCGAATCAAGACTGAGATGATGCGTTTTGAATAAATTTGCATGGACAATGAGGCTCCTATTGCAGGTACATTGTCACACTGTTGCGGTCTTCAAACCGAGAAATGTTCGGATACAAATGCTGCTATTTTTGAATTTTTATGCTGTAACCAAAAGTTTTTTTAATATTTGAGATGCTTGTTCTTTTTTTTAAATTCTGAACAGAGGTTTAATGGATCGGAGGAATTCAACAGCATCAAATTCGAGAGACGTATTCGAGTCCAAAGATTAAATTTCTTGAAGAAAAGAACAACTGATGTCATGTGACCAGTATTCCAACTTGCTTGCAACATGAATTTAAGAACATGTGTATAAGAAAGCATTGATTTTGTTATATAATTCAGATGAAGGATCATTTGTGCTTTACGTCACTAATTTTTATTTCTATTAAAAGAAGAAGTGTCTTTCATGGTGGTGAACGAAAGAAATGCCTCCCACTCGATTTGCACGTGAAAATGATTTCCTAAAAGCTTCAATATTCAAATATTTGAAATATTTCAGCGTCCAGTCAGATAAAATATAGACTACCATAAATCGTAAACAACAGGAATGCTTCCCTCTCGATTTCCACGTGAAAATAAATGTATATAAGCTTAAAGCATTTTAACTTTCATTCAGATATGATCGAAGCGTTGAACGCATCAATCGAACGAAACCACACCAGCTGTTCTTTTTTATTTTTTTGTTGCGGCGGCGGGGATTCAGAGCTTTTAAAGTGTCAAAACCTGGTGAGGGTGGATTGAAAGTCAATGTCACACGTTGATGTAGAATGGGGGTAAAAATGCTGAGGGGTTCTTACCGAGGGGGAAAAATGAAAGTCAGATGGTTCAAGTGGGGCTTTTATTGAGCAGGGTGAGTATAGTCAACGCACTCTAGCAACACCAAAAACGTTTCTTGTTTCCCTTTGCCATATATAGAACAGTTTTCAAAAATGTGCGAACAGTCCTTATCTTTCTTCAGACATTGTATTACATTTTTCCTCAAGATTCAACATTATGCATCACAATTTTCTTTACAGGAAGGGCAAATAATTACACAAGGTACCTTGGAATTTGAGCCAAACCCTTTGCAAAACTAGGGTCAATTTCAAAGCAGTTGAATTGTGAGACACTTTTTGATATTCAAAAATATTAGTACAGTACAAAGATGTGAAAAAAGTGGCCAAAGCAGGTTGAATTGCATGGCAATGGTCAAATTGCAAGTCAGCCTCCATGCAAATTTTACAATCAAATTGCAGGATATAGTCGAATTGCAGGAAGTCAAATTGCGTGGAATCACCTGTATTTAAATATTGAAAATATATAATCCAGAGTGATGAAAAATTTTCTTTGAACGAAGTTTGAAACCACAAATAATTCAGAAGAGTTGCCATCAGAAGAAGGCTTACAATTTCTTTTTTAACCCCATTTGCACTAGAGCCAATATTTTTTCTGGAAAATTTGCTCCTGAGAAACTTCAAAATCAAAAAAGGTGCCAAAGTGGGGAGCTATTTTTGCTGTGACCCCACAGTAGGTGCACACCAGGGTTACACCTGGTGCATATGGGATATTCTGGGGTTACAAGTGTGCACTCCTGTAGAGCAAATTTTGCTACCATTTGCTACCATTGTGCACAAATGTGAAATAACAGGAGCATTACACAAATGCACCAACTGTAATCTTGGTGTAATTTATTTGTTTACAAATGTGACCCTGAGTAATCCTGATGTGAACACACAATTGGTGCACATTGGGGATATGCATGTGCAACAGAAGATTTTTGGTACACTTCAGGTGCACAGCAGGGTCACTGCGTAGAATTACAAACAAATCCTGTGTGCACCAATTGCCCCACTTGGGTGTCTCTTGTATAGACTATGCATTGACATATTTTTAATGTCCTCTTAAATTGAAAAAATAATGCACTTTTTGGGGCATCCTTGTCTTTAACAGGAGGTTGAATTCACTAGCTTGTTTGCAAAGAACAAAAAAGTTTTTTATTTGACTCGCTTTTCCTCATTCCTGAAAATGTTGAGTGTATATACATATTGTATTGACCATGGGACTAAAAGTGGTACCGTGCAATTTGACCTCCCACAATTTGAATACACTGCAATGCAAGGGTCAACTTTGCTGGAAGGACAACTTTGCTGGAAGGTCAACTTTGCTGGAAGGTTAACTTGCCATTTGACCTGTAGGCCCTGCAATTCCACCCACAGAGATGGGCAAAAAATGTCAAATACCATGTAGAAAACATTGCATTTGACATTTCTTCATAATTTGCCTGCTTTGCAATTTGACCCCAGTCCAGCAAAACAGATTATGGTCAAATGGCAGGGCACCACCTGTGCTGTGAAGTCAATTTTTTTTAAAGCATGTTGCCTTGAGAAAAGAATGGCTGAAGCTTGCAGTATAAGAAATGTATGCTTCATTTTAGACTTGAATGTTGATATTTTTCCTTAAATTGTTGAAAAAATCTATCAGCAAATGAAAGTTTATTGTATCTGCAAGTAAAAATATCGTACAAGTGAGCAAAAAAAATGCAGCTTAAAATTATTTTCTAATTGCATGCTGTACAATACTCTGATTTTTCATAGTATCGTACCCCAAAACCAACCATACCTGCGTCTAACCTCTCATGAATCCCTGAGTGAGTGAGAGGAAAGGGCTTGTGCTGCATATCATGAGGGTGGTGATGATCATGTGCAGCATCTGTACTTCTCCTTCCTGATGGGAGAGGGGAAAAACAGGACATTTGACTGACCAGTTGTCCCATGAGCACTTTTCAGCTATCCTGTGTCTGGGGACACCAGATGAATTCCCAATCCATGGGTCTCTGCCTATATATGCCAGGGTTGCATTATCAAGTCTCCCCTTCCTTGTTGTGAATGCTTAAGGTGTTGGTGAATGTGTTCAGGGGCATTAATCCAACCGAATCTCCGCAATGTTCTAGTGTAAAGTTCCATTTTGTCTGTTTCAGATCATTTGACAATAAAGGCTTTCAAAAAGCTTCAGAGGTTCAACTCTTTTATTTGCTAGAGATCCAACTTTCGAATATTCTGTTGACTTGAGTTATGTATACAGCGTGGAATTGTATTTCAACAAATATTTACCAAACAAATTCTCCTGAAGAGAAAATTGGTGTTTTACGTTATTAAACCCAAACTTTTTTGTTAATTGAGTTTCTTTTAAAATGTTTGCAACAGGGCTCTTTTTAATCTCAATGGCTTTGTTGCAATGATATTTTAATATATTGTACACTATAGCGTTGCCTGTAATGAACTCAATGTAATCTTAAATGTTCATCATAATGTTCATTAGAAAAAGCTCATGTAGGAAAAAATCTAATGTCAAGTTTTTAATTTGGATTGTGTGTTAGCTAAAAAATTTGTTTGCCAAAATCTCATTTTGATTTCTTGCCCCAACTTTATTGCTTTTTTACATACCATATTTACTTGAGTACCCCACGCCCTTGAGTAAGGTGCGCACAGGGGTTTTTCAGTTCAAAATTTGGCTAAAATTGTATCCCAGAGTAAGACACGCACCCCATTTTTAGGGACTCTAAAACCACAAAATTTTAAAAATAAAAACAAAAAACTTGACTGTTGATGTGAATCAAAACATGAATCTGATCAATTTTCAAATTTTTCAGTAAAAAATAGCTTTCTTGGTACATTTTGTCACAAATTTCTCAATTATAATCAAGTATAATTAACACACAACTTCCTAAAACTTCTTGAAAATTTTGTACATGCTTATGACGCACATCCCTTTTTTCTTCTGAAATTTGAGAAAAAAGGTGCGCATGGTACTCAAGTGAATATGGTATGTCAATCATGAAATGCTTTTCCAAAAAATACAACTGTCGAATTATTGATTTGAAAGCAACGATTTTTGATTTACTCAAAATGTGATGAACATGAATTTATAAGCATTACGAAAATGTATGAGTGTCTTCAGAGTTCAGACTTAAAAAAAACCACCGATGTGAGCTGTTTAAAAATATTGTCAGAAACAACATCCTGTTTGTAAAACTACATACCGCTTAATAGTTCTGACTTGATTTTTATCCATTTAAAAAGTGTTGCAATATTTTTGGGAAACATTTGCATGGCAAACAACAAATAAGAGCAAAAATAGCATGCATATATATATTTTTTTTTTTAACTCCAATAACAGGAGGTTAGATAAAATTATTGCAATGTAGCATCATCCCCTTGACTTCAACGACTCAATAATAAGACTCAATGTGATGTTTTGGTTAACTGATGATTGAAAGTTCGAAAAGAAAAACCAAGAAATTCGAAGTTACTTTCGGGGTTGGGAGAAACAAATTTCCCATGGAGGCGAATAAATTCATTTATTCGTAAGGCTCGATGCTCACAATATATAAGACAAGTTCATCTTTTGCTCCTTATTCACGGTTCAACTGCAAGCTTCTGTCTAATCCCTCGTATCTTTGCAACACAATTTCGTAAATTATTCAATTAATTCTCATATAACATAACCTGACCTAACCTAACTTTACCTAACCGCCTCCAAAAATCAGTTTCAGCAGAATGCAGAAAAATGAAATTAACAGTTCCTGGTAGGTGCATGGAAAGTAGGTACTGAGATAACAAGAAAGTACCCAAAATGCTCATGTTCTTAAAAATACTGGTACATAAAGTACCTGAATCAATGCAAAGTTATTCTCAAGTCATTTTGCAATCAGACGCAAGCTTATTCGTAAAAATGAATCCAACATTTTCATTATAGAACTAAATCATGCAAAGCACTTGAATTTATTTGTTTTAAAAGTTATTTTTACTGGCCTAAAAGGATACTCACCCTCCTTTTTTCCTCTTTGTTCTGAAAAGTGATTTTGAATGGTATTGAGTTAATGCATTAATGTTGTCTTTGTTATTTTCTCTGTGCTGGCAGCCAATGAACCCTCCAAATTAATTACAGTAAAATCGTGTTACAATAAGTATCATTACAACAAAATTTTCCGTGTAATAAACTGCTTTGCAAGTCCCAAAAGAAATCCCATAGGGTACATGTTATAAAAATCTTGTAACAACAAGCTCACCAATTCCAGTACTGTATAACAAACTTTTTTTGGGGAACATGTTCTGATTTCTTGATAAAAAATCCCCAAAGAAGGCAGGAACAGTCTCAAATTCTCCATTCAAAATGTGTCTGTGACTGGTTGTTTGGACAGTACTGTACTTTGAATCAATGTTAAAAAATATTGAAAATTTCACCTCAAAAATTTCTCTTTGAAAATTTTTTCCTGGTTTAGGAAAGATGGGGGAGGGGGAGAGATTGAAAAATGAGCCCAAGAAGCCTTATGTTATAAAGGGTTTTTATGCATGAGAAACAATACTGATGCTTGAAAATTGTGAGCTTTTCTTAAAACACCCACCATCACAAATCTGTTCAGGAATTGCTTAGAAAACCCTACTCAACAAAAAGTGCTAGCGTACACCTGCTATTTAGATTTATTGCTTATTATTAACAAGTAAATGTATTTTCAAAATCATCGGTTTTTTAAAATGCTGAGAAATACAGTATCTGAAAACGCCACAAAAGGAATATGTTGAAAGTATATGCAGGTTTAATTTTCAGAAAATCTTCCCATCAGTCAAAAATTTTGAAAATCTCAATAAAACAACTAATCCATTATAACAAAATTTTTCTGAAGTCCCCACAAGTTTGTTATTGTAATGAGATTTTACTGTATAAACACTTTTTTAAATCTGAGAATAAAGTTGGAGAAATCTGGAGTAAGAGAAAGTATGGACCCCTAAACTCGCAGGTTCATGCCTGTATAAAACATTGGAATTGCAGTTTTGGCCCAAAGTTTTTTACCCTTAGCAGAAATAATGGACTTTTTGGAGAGAATCATTTTCTTATAACATGCAAAAAAATTTCAACATTTACTCAACCCTATTAAAACGCAATAAGGTCAACGAGGGAGCAGCGGGTCTAAAAACTATTGAAGTCAATATCGAATCGTACTTTCAGTCAATCGGCAAGTTGTTTTCAATTTGCATACCTGAACACCTCAACGCCTTTAAATTCTGGAAGGTGTTTTCCACATGATCGTTTGTCACTTCAATCCTTTGCGCTCAAAACTTTTCATTTTATTTTATTTTATTTTATTCATTTTGTTGGTCTCCCGGATTTAGGGTTTATGCCGGGAGGCGTTGCGGTTGAGGCAAAAGCAAGTACAGTATTTAGACACAGATGAGACGAGGGGGTATTAAAAGTCCATTCCCGGGGGCTTGTTGTTATTGTCCGGTGCACACACGTGTGCATAAGCGATGATCACTCGACTGTGTAAACGAGCCGCAGGAAATGGAGAGATAGGGAGAGAGAGAGAAAGAAAAAAGAAAGCCTTTGGACCAGGACAATGGCCCGTTCCTTCCTATAGGATATAGGTGCTATGGGGGTTTCTGCTCTTCTTCTTCCTCCTCATCCTCTTCCTGGGTTTGCTTTTTTTTTTCGTCCCCTTTTGGAGGGATGTGCTTATTGAGAGGCTGTTTCCCCGGCTCTGGGCGAGGACAGACTGCTAATATGGTCCAGTGTGTCTTGTGGGGGACAGGGGTTCTCATTCATCAGATTTTTTTAAGTATGAGTGGACTGATTTACACAAATGAAACATGAATGCTGTATGCATTTTAGGATATAAGATAATCTTGCTAAAACAAATCAGGAGGCAGCAAGTTGTCAGCACTGGGGTGTGTGTGTGTGGTGCTGATGGTGTGTGTGGTACTTTGACCTGTGGTCTGGCATATGACTGGCACTGGTCCACAAAAGTTTTTTGGCAGTCCATGAGAAAATTTCTTCAGCCTCATTTATTCATCAAAAGTATAGTAATGTTCTGTTATCTTTATCTGACTTTTTTTTTAAACAATGGCAGTTGAAATTATTGGATGAAAAATAAAATTTAGCTTTTCTTGTCTGTATATGACACTTCAAACAAATTTTCACCTGCTGAAATGATTTACAGTACTTGAAGTTTCCATTCTGAGAAAAAATTTTGGACCCCAGCTTTCTAGTTTTTGGAAGATATTCCAATATAGCTGCTTCATTGGATCTTCACCCTTGCTTGGATGGCAGTTTGTTCTTTTCAATTTTGTGGCAGAGTTGGGATCTTTTTGGGTAGGGGAGGTGAATTTCAGTTTGACCCAAGGTCACTGAAATTCACCCAGGTTGAGGAGGTCTAATTTGGGGAAAATGCAGGAGACAGCTTTTCTATCGTTTTCAGGAATCTTCCATGCTAATCCTATGCCAGAAATGCAGGAAAAAACACTACCCAGTAAGAGATTCATTTTTTATTTTTCATGCAAAATTTTCTTCAGGATTAGAAAAAAATTTCAGACTTTTTTCTGAACTCAGGCCTTGATACAAAAGTAGGATTTCTTTATTTCCACAGCTCACTGGCACAACATTTTGCAAAGATATTCTGACTTTGCCGCACAAGGGTTAACTTGATTTTTGCAATAGCAGTTTTGTTTGTGGGACTTTATGGCAGGTATTTTTCTTGGTCTGCAGACATTTTGTGAAATATTGCCACTCTGTGGGCCAAGAAAGGTTTGGGGGCCTTGCTCTATAGTAATGGAAGCAAGTTATGCATCACCTGGTCTGTTGAAGTATCAGTTAAACTTTTGATGCTATGTTTTTGCATAAGGTTACAACTGTCAAAAACAGCAAAAACATGTAAGCTTTGCTAAGTTGAACACCTCCCCCTCCACCTAATTCAAAAATTTACATAATTCAAATGCCCAGTAAATACCAGACCAATATATCCCCTAAAGCCTTGAATGACAAAGTCAAACTGTTCTGCAAATTTATCTGACTGTGGGGACAAATTTATAAAAGAACAGGAATGTGCAGGGAGACTTGGAGAGAAGAGTTGGGGAACATTTGCCTGGGTTAGAATATAACCTTTAAGAAAAACATAATGCAGTGCCAAATGGAAAATTTCAAAGTTTGTCCAGGACTGCAAAGAAACATTTTTGCCACTGGAGGGTTGAAACCAAAGCAGCATATTAAATCTCCCAAACTCAAAATATTCTTGTTTCTGATCTAAATTTC
Organism: Notodromas monacha; assembly: GCA_905338405.1. Lineage (NCBI taxonomy): Eukaryota > Metazoa > Arthropoda > Ostracoda > Podocopida > Cyprididae > Notodromas > Notodromas monacha. The sequence goes on from CAJPEX010002047.1 coordinate 21,357, forward strand.
TCCAACCCTTTTTATAATTAAACTAGGACTATATTTTATATAACACATTTTTGTAAAACCAGTAGAACTGATGCAAATACAGTGATCTCAATTCTTTCCACAAGAGATTATCCAACTTTCCTTTGGTTGGACTCCTGGACATGTAATAGCCAAATGGTTCCAATAATTAAGCCACAAACCTTTATCCTCCATCAACCTACTGAAATCAGGCCACATTCCCTAACTAAAAATTATGTGTAGTTCTTTTTTCTTCAAATTTGAATGTGAGAGGTGTGACAGTGCAATATATTTCCAATGCCATGCGAATGAGAGCCTCTTTTCTTTTTCCTAAATTTGAGTGAAAATTTTGTGTCAGCGCCCAAAAAAATAGATAAAAATAAAAATACCGGATGTAGCAGCAGACGAGTTCCCCTCTGAAAGTTGTTGTCCCCAAAATGCTCAATATACGCGACTCATGTGTTGAAGCCCATCTGCTTCCTTATTCTCTCGCCTTTGCGCCTGATTTGCGCTTTTCGCGCCATTCTCTTTTTCCCAGTGATTTGTTTCTTGGCTGTTTTTCTCCTATTCAAAGCATCACAACTTTACCATTTTTTTTTCTCTGCGTTGCATAAAAAGAAACAAAACGAAATACGTGAGGAGGAAAAGTAGCCGCGAACTACTGAGGGTTCCCGACTCAATCTGCGGTTTCCTCAAACACATATCCTCAATTTCCGCAACCCGGGGAAAGGAAAAAAAAAAACAACCAGGTCTCAGATTTATGTTCCTTCAGTTATAGTTTCAAGATATTTTTGGAGGGAAGCCCATCATTGACCTCGACTGAAAGAACTTTTGTTCTCCGCTTAATTTCCTGGTTTCTTCATCTTTTGTATGTTTTTTTTTTTTGAAAAGAGAAGAGGGCAGGTGATGGAAATAGGCTGGAGGGAAATTGAAAACTCAATCACGTGGTGATTAGAGGCTCTGTGAAAATGTTGAGGGGGGGCTTCTGTTCAACGAGGGGCTTTGGCTGTTGCTGATGCTGACAAAGTAATAGCCTGAAAACAGGGTCAGCTTGTCTATACTTGCTCTCCAATCCACCCCACATCATGAGCATTAGTCCAAAGAGGATCTAGCAAAAGAGGGAAACGGGTATTCCGGAAGCTCATCACATTTAACCTCGCAATTTATGCTTCAAGGGCAAGAATTTCAAGAAACATAAATTGTACTACTGTACTAACTACATGTACAACTCGGAACATGTACAAAACTACTCGGAAATTTGGATTTATACTTCGGACCTATAATTAAATTTTATAAATGAGTTTGAACTACAGTACTGTACATCAGTGTTCCCCAAACCCGTGGTCAGCAGACCGGTGCTGGTGTGCCGAATTGTTTTACCAGTCCACAGGAAATATTTAGCATAATACAATTATTAAAAGTAGCAATGAACTCTGTTATCATTATTTAGAACTTTAAGAAGACAGGCAATTGAAAGCATTTGATAAAACATGAAAGTTGGCTTTTATCCTAATAACAGTACTTCAGACATATTTTGAACTGCTGGAATAACTTATTTTAATTTTCACCTTTCTAAGTTTTGATGACATTCAGCTCATCAGCTGTAGCTGCTTCATATGTGCTTACGTTAATTTTTGAAAGAAGCAAAGACTTTTTTGTACTTGCCACAAAGTCTATCAAGCAAAATTTTTTCCATTCTGTAAAAATTTTGTGAAACTTTGCCAGTCTGCAGACTAATGTTTTTGGAAATTGCTGGTCTGTCAAAAATTTTACGGAAATTTGCTGGTCCATGGGCACAAAAAGGTTGGGGAAGACTGCTGTACATATTTCTTGAATTGATGTGGGTAACTTGAATAATGGACATTGTCTGTTCTGTTGTGCAACTGACACTGGCAGCCATCACTGATATTTTTATATAGTATGGTTGAACTTACTTTTGATGATACAGTAAATTACACTCAACCCCCACAAAATGGACTTGATTTGTGCAACTGACTAGTCTGTTGTGTGAAAAATCTGTTATGCAAATTAAAATTTAAGTATGAAAAAATTAAAATATATACTTTTTACCATTACTTTTAAACTAACAGAAGACTGTTAGGCAGATTTAGTCCATTGCCCCAGAGGGAAAACTGCCTCCAAAGGTGGTCTGATGTGCAAAAGTCCATTATTGCATGGGAGGTTTGTTATGCGGGGGTCTACTACACAAAAAGTATTTGTTCCAAGTTTTTGGGGAAACTGTAGAAGCCCACAAAAAATTGGATAATAATTCATCAAATACTGAGACATTATTCATCATATTTTCTTTGATGAGCGTCAGTTTCTCCCCTTATTTATGACTATATTTCCAAGAATTTCATGCAAAAAACGTATCGATTCTGTATTAATGTGTCTCTAAAAAATTATGACAAATTTTGTGCAGTCTGGATTCCGGAATGAATCAACTATCCTATTGTAATTCACGTTGCACAGTTGACGACTTTTGTCATGGGTCCATTGGATCCCAGACAAAGGAATTGAATTGTGCAGCCATCAGAATGCAAGTTTTGAATAAGAACTCAAACTCTTTTTCAGAGGAGTTTATTCTCATTGCCTAGTTCATCAATTGGCTGGTACCTCAACTTTTGTCAAACTAAAAAATATTTACTTGAGTACATATGCTGATTCATTATTGAGGATTTTATTAATCATTTGCTAAGTGATGCCCTCTAATGAGGCTATACACAGGAAAGACCCAGGTGCTTGGACTGGGTCAGGAAGAAATCAGGTGATTTCTTCCTGGCTCAGGATTGGTCAATAAAGGAAAATGAAGAAGTGATGACCACTTCTTGTCCTTGAGTGAGGCTCAGTGAGTCTCACAAAAACGGGATTTTTGCTGAGGCTCACAGGCCTCGGAAATCCTACAAGTTTTGGGGTCTGGTTTCCACCGGATGCTGGAGCTGCGATCGCTTCGGTCCGCGACAACTTTCTCTAAAATTTGGAAACTTCTCTGGGTCTGAAAGGAATAAATTAGAGCAGTATAGATCACCTTCATCTGGGTCTTTCCTGTGTATAGCCTCATTAGAGGGCATCACTTAGCAAATGATTAATAAAATCCTCAATAATGAATCAGCATATGTACTCAAGTAAATATTTTTTAGTTTGACAAAAGTTGAGGTAGGCTAATGAACTGACATATGCACTTTGATTCAGCAGAATGGAATTTTTGGTGATGTATTTTGATCTGACAACGCAATTCAATTCTCCACTCTCAGATATCATGACAAAATACACAACTGTTGGGATGCAGTGCAGAAATGATGAGTGACATTGTTTTTACGCAGTGTTTGTGCATTATTTTTTTAAAGGCCAAGAATAAATACCTCTATTTGGAAGAACTTTTTGAAGTGCTTCAAAAGACAATGGAAATGAGTGGCATTTCCCATTTGAATTTATGCAATTGAAGCAAGACATGTACATATCCACTTTCAAAAATAGAGAAAGATAACAACTGACATCTATAGATAATCATTCAGACCCTAATTTATTATAGAAATGCTTTACAGTGTACAGATATTGTTTTCCTAGAATGGGCAAATTATTGCATACATTGAATGAAGAAATCTGCATACACCTTAACATCTTTCTCTGGGGGCAAAAAGAGTTGAAGTGGAAAGACATTAAATTCTGTACCAAAAATGTATCAATCTGCTTATGGGAACTGTGCTCTTTGTCAAAATTGTGATTGCTATTTAAAAAAAGTGTTCAATTTCTTCAAAAATTCAGGTTACATTTAAAAATGAAGAGATACAATTTTTGCAATGAAGACCAGATAATTGCTCCCACACTTCTCAGGGCAGTCACAAAAACGTATAAACTTTTAGTCAGAGTTGGTCTTGATGAGTTGCTGTCCTCTCAAACTTTTCATAAACTCTTTTCATGATAAACCAAACAGAAGAGACAGCATGTAATATTGTGCAGAATTCCCAACATGGATATTAATGAATTCTCCTTTAATCAAGACAATACCCTTTTACAAAAGCATAATTTACTCAAGAAAAGCTGAAATTTCTATTCCACACAATTATTATCCTTGATTAAATTCAGTCATTGCTCATATAGTGTATATGTGTGCATTAAAATCCTGTTGTAAAATCTCATTTTATCAAAGTTTTAATATATGATTTTTTCATATTGTTGCACTCCCTGCATCATCTGCACAGCATTTTCAAATCACCATCCAAAATTGGTCACAGATTGGAAATATAACTTGCATGTCTCAATCGCTTTTTGGAACAAGATGTTACTGTAGTTTCATTGAGTTTGTGCAGGGGAGCATACCTTTAAATATAAAAATAATAACGCATTTCAAGAAAGTGTGACATGAATTCATGCATATCTGCAGAAACTTTTCTTTCCGGTTACATTGATATTGATGCATCCTGACCTGAGACAACCCAGCCAAACTTCACAAATCCAAATGTGATAGCAAGTATGAAGTATGACACAAATTTATGCAGTGTCTTATTCCAAATCTTGCATTTCCAGGAAAACATACACATTTTTGGCATATTAAATCAATAAATGTTTCTTGGCCATGTTCAAAATGATGGGACTGCTTTCCATCAGGTGCACTCTGTCTCTTTCTGTCTGTCTCTCTCTCTCTCTCTCTCTCACATTCTTGTCTACAATGATTTTCTCTGTAAAACAATTTTTCTCTGTGTTCTCACAGGATTAGCTCCTCATATTACAGGGGTTATCTACAAGAAACTTCTCTCCACAACAAATTATTATTTTTTCTCTCGCGCTTTGTTGTAGGAAAGTCTAACAGTGATATAAAAAACTATGTCGATACATCCTGAAGTAAATTCCTGCTGCATAATATAAAGGAGACCGTTTCCCTTCAACTGCATGTTCTACGAAAAAGAAAAAAAAAGTGATGGAAGTTAATGAGCACCCCCCCTTTTTTTAGAGAAGGATATGAACCCTATAGAAAGGAGAGGAGAGGCGCGCATATTGACTTGCTACCGTTGCTGTTGGCAGCAGCACCCACAGGACAAGACAGGGAGGGAAACAAACGAGGCCAGAGGGCAATGAATCGGATTCCCCACTACTTAACCGTCATCAAAGAGAGCAAAGGAATCATTACCCGCCTAATCGGATTCCGGGGGGGGGAGGTGTTCATTTCCGAAACAACACCCCGTCTGAGATTCTCACCAGCACCGGTCCACACCATCAACACTCCATCAGCAGCATTGGCTATACTATTTGCCCTTCCCTCCCCCTCCCCCCTTTCTTTTTTGAATGAATTCAAACAAGATATTGGCAATTTCCGCACTCAGGAAGTCAAGAGTCAGGATCTTTTGGTTTTACTGCAGGATGTCGCATCCGGAAAAATGAATTATTGCTACTTCTTTATTTTTTGGAGATGGCGTGATTTTCCTATCATTTTACTTGCATGATATTGGATTGCATTTCAATTTGACCACAGTTCACAAAATCAACAGCTGAGCTTATAACCCTTCTGCTGAAAATTTGGAATATAGTTTTGTAATGAGCACCATGAAAACCTAACTTTTCAACTACAGTATACAGTGAGACCCCAAGATGCGGACATAATTGGTGCATCAATAGTGTCCCCAAGTCAAAATGTCCCTTTGTCAAGTCTCATTTTCCCTTAGACTTACATTATATAAATTTTAATTGGTGTTTTATTTACAAAAAACTCACCATAATTCCATGGAAATAAAAATTTTCTACTAATTTAAACTGATTCCAATCAATATATTTCAACACAATATGGGCATTTGGGGAATTTAATACTGTTACCTCTGTAAAGTACACAGAAATGTTGGCATTCTCTGTTAAAAAAAATATTCAAGTGAAAAAGTGAGAAGGAAGTCCCTCCCTGCTGGAGGTAATTTTTTTAAATTAGCTAAATGGATGGTAAATTGGTGAGAGAAATGCCAAAGAACTTTTCTTGCATCAACTTTTGGGTTGGAAATATCTGTTTCTTTTAATTTGGCCTGAAATGTATTTGCAATTTTATAACAAAATGTCCCCGTGTTGAGTCAGTGTCCTCATGTCAGGTCATTTTTATTAATTTTTTATGATAAAATAAGTGTCCCTATGTTGAATTGTCCGCAGGTCAAGGTGTCCGCATGTGGGGGTCTCATTGTATATGTTTAGAGAAAATTCCAATATTTTTCTATCTTCCAGCAGAAAATTCTGGCTCAAAAATTTAAAAATTCCGCACCTGGTGGCACTTTTCATGCATTCCTAGAATAGGATTAACATTGAAGATTCTTAAAAATAGTAATGTATACATTCTGCCCAGATTCTTGCTTATACTCTGCCCAGATTTTTACCAATTGGGCATTTATAACCACCCAGGGGCATATCCATATGACCTTTGGTCAAACCAAAATGGGCCTTCTTTTGGAAAAAACCTTTGTCATGCTGTAGGATGGAAAGCAACCTGCTGTCACCTGATGAGGGTTAATGAATCAATTCCAAGAAATTTCAGATGAGCGTATTGAGGGAAGTTCTCCATATTCTCTGGACTTTCTAGGTTTAATCCCATTTCTGACCATTGAAAGAAGACTCATTTACCTTGATGAGACTCATTTTGATGCTCACTGAATACTTCCTTTGATCATACAGACGGAATTCACTATTTTTCAGAATTAAACCAACTTTTTCAGATCAATTTTTTTTCATTTTCAAGCTCCTTGAAAGCAGATTTTGTGAAAAATTACCCTGGCTCTGCATCACAAGGGTTATCTAACCAAAAGTTGAGAATAAGATTTTGGTTTTGCATTGCAGTATTTGTATCTGAGTGCAGGGGAGCATACCTTTAAATATAAAAATAATAACGCATTTCAAGAAAGTGTGACATGAATTCATGCATATCTGCAGAAACTTTTCTTTCCGGTTACATTGATATTGATGCATCCTGACCTGAGACAACCCAGCCAAACTTCACAAATCCAAATGTGATAGCAAGTATGAAGTATGACACAAATTTATGCAGTGTCTTATTCCAAATCCTGCGTTTCCAGGAACACGTGCACATTTTTTGACATATTAAATCAATAAATATTTCTTGGTCATGTTCAAAATGATGGGACTGCTTTCCATCATGTGTACTCTCTCTCTCTCTCTCTCTCTCTTGTACTTGTCTACAAGGATTTTCTCTGTAAAACAATTTTTCTCTGTGTTCTCACAGGATTAGCTCCTCATGTTACAGGGGTTATCTACAACAAACTTCTCTCCACAACAAATTATTATTTTTTTCTCTTGCGCTTTGTTGTAGAAGAGCCTAATAGTGATATAAAAAACGGTGTCAATACATCATCCTGAAGTAAATTCCTGCTGCATAATATAAAAGAGAACGTTTCCCTTCAACTGCAAGTTCTACGAAAAAGAAAAAAAAAGTGATGGAAGTTAATGAGCAGCCCCCCCCCCTTTTTTTTAGAGGAGGATATGAACCCCAGAAAGGAGAGGAGAGGCGCGCATATTGACTTGCTACCGTTGCTGTTGGCAGCAACACCCACAGGACAAGACAGGGAGGGAAACAAACGAGGCCAGAGGGCAATGAATCGGATTCCCCACTACTTAACCGTCATCAAAGAGAGCAAAGGAATCATTACCCGCCTAATCGGATTCCGGGGGGGGGGNCCGTCATCAAAGAGAGCAAAGGAATCATTACCCGCCTAATCGGATTCCGGGGGGGGGGGTGTTCATTTCCGAAACAACACCCCGTCTGAGATTCTCACCAGCACAGGTCCACACCATCAACACTCCATCAGCAGCATTGGCTATACTATTTGCCCTTCCCTCCCCCTCCCCCCTTTCTTTTTTGAATGAATTCAAACAAGATATTGGCAATTTCCTCACTCAGGAAGTCAAGAGTAAGGATCTTTTGGTTCTACTGCAGGATGTCTCATCCTGAAAAAATAAATTATTAATACTTTTTTATTTTTGTAGATGGTGTGATTTTCCTGTAATTTTACTTGCATGATATTGGATTGCATTTCAATTTGACCACAGTTCACAAAATCAACAGCTGAGCCTAACCCTTTCGCTGCAAATTTGGGATATTTATATAATGAGCAGCATGAAAACCTATATTTTCAGCTACAGTATATATGTTTGGAGAAAATTCCAACATTTTCCTATCTTCTAGCAGAAAATTCTGGCTCATAAATTTAAAAATTCCTCACCTGGTGGCACTTTTCCTGCATTCCTAGCATAGGATTAACATTGGAGATTCTTAAAACTAGTAGTCTATATTCTGCCCAGATACTTACTTATACTCTACCAAGATTTTTACTATTTGGGCCTTTATAATCCACGACCTTTGGTCAAAACAAAATGGGCCTTCTTTCGTAAAAAAATTTTTATCATGCTGCAGGATGGAAAGCAACCTGCTGTCACCTGAGGGTTAATGAATCAATTCCAAGAAATTGCAGATGACTGTATTGAGGGAAGTTCTCCATACTCTCTGGACTTTCTAGGTTTAATCCCATTTCTGACCATTGAAAGAAGACTCATTTGCCGGGATGAGACTCATTTTAATGCTCACTGAATACTTCCTTTGATCATACAGACGGAATTCACTATTTTTCAGAATTAAACCAACTTTTTCAGATCAATTTTTTTTCATTTTCAAGCTCCTTGAAAGCAGATTTTGTGAAAAATTACCCTGGCTCTGCATCACAAGGGTTATCTAACCAAAAGTTGAGAATAAGATTTTGGTTTTGCATTGCAGTATTTGTATCTGGGGTTGATTTGCTTTGCATGCGTTTCATTCATCTGCTACTATATTCCTAACCATAATTAAAGTTAGGTTTTTTTGTTGTATATATGATGAGGTCCAAGAAAAACAGCAGTCATACTGAGCAGTTGAACAAATTAGTTGAAGGGGGCACCTTAAATTTTCATTCATTGTTTCCTTGAATTATTTATTCTGTTCTTGAACAAGTACAATAACATTGAAAATCATAGAGCAAAAAAATGAAAAAACACAATTGACAAAATCAAACATTGGGCATCCATGCATTTTGAATGCATAAAATCTCTGCCAATTAAAGTGCAAATGATGTTCTCATCACCCTGTATATTGATTCAAGTTTGGCTCTTTGAATCACAGATTTTTTCAATTTTTTATGATACAGTTTGATCTCTGAACATTTCCTCTTACATACGTTTCTCGTAATGTATGTCATTTGCAGGAGAAGAAAAATCAAAGGAGTTGCTGCTTGCAGATATTGCACAATATTTGTCTTTGTGAAATTACCTGCTGATTGAGGGTTTCTTTAGTCTCTTTGAAAGGTTTGTTTCAACAATCTGTAAGATATCAATGGTGTAGTACGTGAAGAAAAAAAAAACTCAAAGTGAGCCTCACCTTGATGATGGGGAATCAACCAGTCAATCAACTTTTAAATTATCTGCTGGTAAATTCTCTCGAAGTTTAACATTGTTCTGGTGCAGCAGAAAAATCGTTGAAGATTTAGAACCTACTCCCCAAGTGAAGAAAACAATTTCATACTCTACTGTCTCTAGACAAAAGCTCATCAAATTCATTCAGTTCAGGTTTTGTGACAATATTTTCATCCTCAAACTTGTTTCTCCTTTCTTTGCATCAGTGATGAGAATGATATTCACATCCAGTATACTGTGCGAATAAAGTGCTGTTTCCTGTTCTGAAAATGACATTATCTTTCTTCTTTCCTCAGTGCTGAGATTTGCTGCATATATACAGGCTGGGCAAAAAATTTGAACCAATTTGAATTAACATATCTCTCTTATGTATTAAGCTTCAACAATGAAAAAAGCACCAATTGAAAGCTTATTTAATTATAGTTCAAATCGTATTTTGTTTTGTATTATAAAAGTGTCATCAAACAGTCACAGAAACTGTTTAAATGAAAACCTTCAAAAACATTTTTTCATGCAACTCTTTCTGCTCAGCTGATGTTTCCAAAACCTCCCAAAAAGTATCTTAAACTTAGGACAACCCACATCAGGGCACCAGAAACAACATGTAAGATAAAGACAGGCAGGAAAATAAATAAGCCAGATGGAGATTATTGTGGACAGATGTTGCCTCAATATAAGTTAGTGTCAAGCTGAATCAAAAGAGTAAAAGAATGTAAATAAAAGGCAATAATGAGCCCAGGACAAGGGCCAGAATGCCTTCTTGGAATTCCTGGGTTTAGGATAAAGTGTATTTGACAAGGAATTTCAACTACTCAACAATTAGAGACCCCAAGATGCGGACATAATTGGTGCATCAAGACTGCCCCAGGTCAAAATGTACCTAAGTCAAGTCTCATTTTCCCTTAGACTTACATTATATAATTTTTAATTGGTGTTTTATGTACAAAATACTCACCATAATTCCATGAAAATATAAATTGTCTCCCAATTTAAACTGATTCCAATCAATATATTTCAACACAATATGGGCATTTGGGGAATTNCCCAATTTAAACTGATTCCAATCAATATATTTCAACACAATATGGGCATTTGGGGAATTTAATACTGATACATCTGTACAGTACATAGAAATGTTAGCATTCTCTGTTTAAAAAAACATTCAAGTGAAAAAGAGACACAAAGGAAGTCCCTCTCTGCTGGAGGTAATTTTTCTAAATTAGCAAAATGGATGGTAAATTGGTGAGAGAAATGCCAAAGAACTTTTCTTACATCCATTTTAGGGTTGGAAATATCTATTTCTTGTAATTTGGCCTGAAATTTATTTGCAATTTTATAACAGAATGTCCCCATGTTGAGTCAGTGTCCTCATGTTGGGTCATTTTTATTAATTCTTTATGATAAAATAAGTGTCCTTATGTTGAATTGTCTGCAGTTTCAGGTGTCCGCATGTGGGCATCTACTGTACATCAGTAATGGACAGAGATTTTTACCAGAGATACTGCATTTTAAAAATTGGTTCCCTTTTTTTTGTTCACCCTGTATATGGCTACTGTGGAGTTACTCAATGAATGTGCTTGGGTGTGAGTGTCATTCCAGTGGCTTGCCTCAAGTTACTCTCCTGGGTGAGCCAATTACTTTTGAAGAGGAGCCAGGCAATGAAGTTTCTCCCTTCTGTACTCCAGAATGGACTCATCCTCCATTTTCCTGGTGAAAGCCGGGGCATTCCCCCATGAACTCCTGGTTCTATTACCAGAAACACCAGTTTGCCCTGCCTATCCCTTTTTTTTTTTTTTTTGCTTTGTCCTTCTTATATATTTCCTGACTCATTCCATTTGCGCCTTGTTTCCGCCTACTTTGGTGAGTTCGTTTCTAGTTCCCACAACCACCTTTCCATGCTCTGTACATACCCCTGATGCTTTCAGAAACAGCACACTGGGTTGATTATGCACTTAATTCTCCCTGATGGCCAGAGTAGCCCACAAACTTCTGAGAACCTTTTCAACTTACTCTCTCTCTCTTCATCCCATCCTCTGAAGCTTTTTCTCGCTTCAGTAGGTCGGATGCTGATTCTTATACTTATGCTGTTTTTCTCTGCTGCGTTGCTTATGTGTATATTTTTTCGGAATACAAGACGCGTCCCAGATTTTTTTTGTGCTGCAAATTGGTTTTATTTCGTCCCATGGGAAGCACATTTTGATCACAAACACGACGAACAATGGCGGGAGTAAGCTGCTGAAATTGAGATTAGAAAACCCTCGTTTGGTGCCAAAAGCAACACTATATAGACACCAGGCCCATTAGCAAGGAAAATATATTACTCTGGGGTTTATGGAAAGTTTGTGAGGGTGATGTGAGTTACCCAATGTAAATATTTCTCGACGGTTTCCGACCATGGTTTTCAACCTTTTGCTTGCTGAACGCAATCGGCTCGAATTATTCTTCGAGCCAAGAATCGGTCAATCACTTCAAAGATTTTCCAGATGCTCTAGAAAAGCTGTGCCTTTTAATTTTTTTTCAGCCAATTAGATTTTGCTTCTATTTACGATTTGAGAGAAACAATTTGGTCATCAATAAGCACATCACTCGCATGCATCTCTTGTGACTTGAGAGGTGATTATATTTTTTGGTTTTTCATTAAAACTTCTGGTGATATATAATGATATATTTTGAGTTCGTGAAAAAATGAATCAAAATTGTCCCCAGCAGATATCAACCTAAATCATCTATTATCTTTAAGTGATGTACATCAATGTTCCTAAAATAACTTGAAAGCAGGAAATATTGACAGGAATGTTGATTTTGAAAATAAAACTTGTGCATCAATAAGAAAGGTGATCAATTTTTATTTGTCAATTATGCAGAGGACTTTGACAATATTTAAAAATAAATCCAAGTACAGATCAGATCTTGCTTCACAAGATTATTATTCTTTGGTACAATTCCACTTTTTAAAATCATGTCACAACAAATTCCAAGTCATAAAGAAATTAAGGTCTCTGATGCAGCCTAGAGTATAGCAGCTACATTTTCATTTCAATCTCAATAGAACAACATTTGTGTTTTAACGAAATTTTTTCCAGGTTCAAATGGTTTTGTTTTCACAAGGTACATGCAACAATGCATTGCAAATTCATTTTTGTGAGGTATGAGAAAATTGGACATCCATCAATGTTTTTAAGCCCTCTATCCATGCAGTTACAAAAATAATTCGGAAAACGGGTTCAACTCATTGTAAGAAAAATTTCAAAAATGCTTTAAAGAAATTTTTTAAAAGCTTTCAAAACTTACAATGCTTATCTTGTGCTAAGGTTGCATTTCAAAATCATATACACTTGAACCTTGATAAGTTGAACCTCCCTAAGTCAAATACCTCCCTAAGTCAAATACCTCCCCAACTCAAAATGTTTTTCCAAGTCCCTGTCTGGATTCCCTCAGAAAAAAGGCAGTACAAATTTACCCAACTCAGTTTTTTTCTCTCAAACGTCTGTAAGTCAAATTTACTGATGCCTTTTGGTTATTATTTCCTTGAAATATGAAAGATAAAATCATTAGAACAGATTATTTTATGCATCTTGAAAGGAAGTGACAGACTAATTGAACAAATGAGCCCCCGCCTCCAAGTTCAGCAAGCTGTAAATGCAATAAGAAAAGTGAGTTTAGGCCCAAAATATCCTCATATATATAATTTCCCATGATTTTTTTTACTTTTCCATGCAGCAAAAATGATTCTTTTTTCAACTCAAAACCTCCCTAATTCGAATATTGTTTGTGGTCCCTGGAAATTTGACTTTAAGAGGTTCAGCTGTGTTAAAATTGTTTATTTAAAAAGGGCATACACCGATGTTAAGATAATTCTTCCAAGGAACCTTGGGAGAATTCAAAAAATATTTCAGAATGTAAACAATATAGAATGAAGAAACTTTCTGAAGGAACATTTTCTCCAACAGGGAGTTGCATGGTAAACGCTGTCATGGTCAGATGAACAATCCCAAACAAGCTTTGCATGTAGAGTTCCCGGGGTGGGGAGGGGCTGCTCTGGGTGCTCAAAAATAGCCGGGATTTTCCTTCACACACACACACACACACACATGCATAAAGAGGGAAAAGCAGGCATGAAATCTGATAGTGACCTCATTAGCCTGAGATGCTTAGTATTCGCCGGCGCCGCATTATCCAGAGCATCAACACATGCTTCTGTTCTATATGCTTTCCCGGGAATAATTGCAGAGAAATAATCTCCCTGAAGGCCTCACTTTGTTAGAGTGCAAATTTGTATTTCCTATTCCTGCATGGAAATCTGTTTTTTTTAACGTTTTTTCGAAGCCCAGGAATGATTGAGTCTGATAAGTTGGAAATCCTTCTCGTTTTCCTGCATGATGGGTTCCAGAGTAATTTATCTTTGTGTCCAAGAAAGCGCATCCTTTATTAATATCTTCAATACACTGCACTTGATTCTTATCAGGCAACGTTTTGCACATCAAAGGAAATACTGTATAAATTGCCGTGACAAATTGTTTTCATCAAATTATTCGCAACATCTTACTTTCTGAAGAATTATGCACAGTTGCACACACATCGTAGAATAAACTCAAAATTTTTTTTATATTGCCGTCGGTAAATTAAAATAACTAAGGGTTTCGTCACATATTTCCAGTCATCATGCCGATTGTCTCCATTTTAAGAGAGTGGACTTATTGGTCTATAATCTCATAATTTGCGGTAAACACCAGAAAAATTTTCAATTATTTGCAATGTGGTCTCTTCCGGGATATAAGGAGAAGGGACATAAATTATACGAAATTTTATGGACAGTTCATGGTGTGAATTTAATAGGCGATGTATTTTAAAACTGCACAAATAAATCATTCGTCATGTCTCTTTCGTGGAGAAAAATTTTAAGCAGATTCTTCATTATTGTCACGCTGTTAGGGCTAAAAATATGTCTTTCAAGCAATGAAACAAATTGAACCTTTTTTTGCGAGGGATACAACTTTGACAAAATCATGCTTCTAGTCCAACCCCATTCAGGGTACGGATTATTCAATGAAGATTATCTGTTGACATCTTCATTTTTCTCACCAACAATATTTTTTTTAAGTAGGTTTTTTGCAACATCAACAAAATCCAACACAATCGAGTTGACAGAACTAACCTTATGTAACGAACTTCCACTGACTATGGTATCTTCCACTAAGCGTATCAAAACTGACCATGCAATAATTAATGATACACTATTTAAATCGAAAAACGGCAAATTTTGAAAACGTCAACCTTGGCTAAATGACTCGGTGCTTGTTTCCGAAGTGATCAAATATCGCAGCTCATAAAATACGAGGACAATTACGACCTCACAAAATATTATAACCCTTCTTCGGAAGTTTGATGCAAATTACTCCATCGCGACGAGTGATATCACACTGAAGAAAACCCGATATGCAGTAAAAGATTGAACAAGCCATCAACAAAACCTATTTTCTCAAAAGTGTAAAACGAAATCATAGAACAATTGATTGGTTCGAATTGAAATGTTCCAGCAGGCCACTTGTAATTGGGTCCACTGAGCAAAGGACACAATTTTATTTGTACAGGTACAGTTGTTCAAATGCAATTTGCATATGAAAGCCGCGTAAATTCGAGGCTTCTACTTTATTTCAACGGTAGCTAATACTCAGCATTTCCAAAAAAATTCCCTGACTCTTGTGCCAGCAAAATCCACTGCATCATAATTCATTCATTTTGCCCTTCAACGAGCATCCGGAGGATAAAAGCTGAGTTAAGAAAACCCGATTCGCCTTTGTCGGTGCGCATCCCGACAATAATGGGTGTGCTGTTTTCTGTTTGTTTTTGCTGTAGGGAAAACAAGCATTGATCAATGCTTGAGTGGGATAATCGATCGGCGAAAAGAGTGGAAATGAGGGAGGGGAAGATTTGGCTGCTGCTGGGAAAAAGAGGAGGCAGGTGATGGAGATTTAAACGCGAGCTGATGGCCCGCCATTTACTGCGCCCTGAAGGACCTAATTTCGTTTATGGGCCAGCAGAGGTGCGGGCCCCCGGGGAATTCGGGAATGGGGAACCAGCACAGCAGCCGGCTCTATGTACTCCAGCCCTTATTGTGTGTGGGTGTGGGTGGCACTGCAAAAGCTCTGTGTTACAAATGGTGACTGATTCTTGCTTAAGATGGGGGTTGAGCAAAAACTTGGTTCAAAGGACTATAATAATCAAGGGTTGGATACAGTTAAACCTCTCCAATAAGTGGAATTTCAAGGAACCAGCCAAAAACAAAATCCAGTTATGTATCAAGAAGGTTTTGAGTTGGGGGACAAACACACATTTTCTGTTGTGGGAAAGAAAGAAGCCTTGCAGGAAATTGTAAAATGATGGTGTTCTGTGACTTAAATTGCTTCTTGAATGCATTGGAGAGGATAGGCAAGGATGCATTTGCACAATTATAGTCTTTCAACTGCTTTCAAAGCACACCAAGTTACTATTTTTATTGCTCTCCTCTTCCCTACACATCAAGAAAAAAATAGCCAGAAGGCATCAGAAAATTTGAGTTATCAACGTTTGAAAGGATGAAAAGCTTTCCAGTCACAGAGTTTTTTAGCCTTCGTGCAGCAAAGTTGGGATTATTTGCAACATTTTGTGAAACTGAGCACTGGAAATTTAAAAAATCCTACTTTTTTACCAAGGCCTAAGTTGGGAAAAATTCAGATATTTTTTATAATCCTGCAGACAATTTTGAACGAAAAGAAAATCCCACACTGATTGGTGTTTTTTCTGCATTCCTGGCATAGGATTTGCATGGGAGAATCATGAAAACAATAGAAAATGTGCCTCCCAGATTTTTCCTGACTGCTCAAATTAGGCCATTCTCAACCCTGGAAGCATTTCAGTGACCTTGGGTCAAACTGAAATGCGCCACCCCCAAAAAAATTCCAACTCTTCCATGCAATGAAAAAGAAACCTCTGCCATCCAAGGGCTAATTAACTTTTCCTGACAGAATTCAGTAAAGAACTTTTTAAGAATTTGACATGGGGAGGTTTGAGTTATCAAGGTTTAACTGTATTGCTGTTTTACTTGAGCCCTTGAGCAAGATACAGACCCCAATTTTTATTTTAAAATGTTTGATGAAATCCTATTGTTAGTAAGACATGCTCCTCATTTTTAGTGACTGAAAAACTGCAATATGTCAAAAACAAGAGGCACTAGAATGCAAATTTTAGCATGATTTATGCGGCAAAATTTTATTGATATTGACTTGTTTTCATTTTAAAAAGTTCTCGTCAAAAAATGTTACATTCAAGTGCGATGCACACCCAAACTTTTAACATGAAAAACGAGCTTTAACAAATTTTCCTTGAGAATTCTGTCAAAGGCATGATGAAATCATACCAGAGTTCTAAAAGTCAAAAATACCTCCTACAATCAACCAAGCATCCAATTATCAGAACTTTTTTTTTGACTATAACATAAAACATTTTCCATTAATTTTTTCTTTGCTTACGTCATTCTCCGCAAATCCATAATCCCAGTGTTTTCATAAATTGAATCACCCGCTTTGAAAAGAGTCAAAAAAACACACACCGTTGCCTTTTTCGGAAGGTCTGCAGTTCTATGGTTATAAGCCAGGAACAGATAGTTTAAAAACATGTCATCACCTGAATTATTAGTTGGCTGAGGACCCAGATGAGCCCTTCTCGGTTTTCCCCCCGAAATTTCGTGGCCCTCCACGTGAGCAGAACAAGAGAAAAGGCCGCTGGGCACGCGCGTACCCACCGGCATCACGCGACCCCAACGGGTGGGTCACACGCATCACCCCCAAAAATGAGAGGACCGTTTCCCGACGCGGTAAAATGCGTCGCCTGGATGACCATGATGATCATCATCACTTTTATCGATTATTGCGGATACGCAAAAGGGAAGACGACAACGAAAATAACTCCTATACTGAGGCGAGGAATAAGAGGAGATTATATTAATAGTGGATTGGAATCCTGGGGTGCAGCAAAAATTTCAGCAGTCTTATGCGACAGAAAAGGGGGATTCTTGCAGCAATCTTCTGCAACAGAAGAGTTACACCGTGGGGCCCCGAGATGCGGACGCAATTGGTGATTGGACCTTATTGTCCCTATGTCACAGTGTCCATATGTCAAATTGCTGCGTTTTTTTTTATAGACTTCAATAATGGGAGCATGTTTAATTGGTTCTCCACTTCATCAAAGTTTGAGAATAAATTCTCCAAATATTCCATAATTTTTTCCTCAACTTCAATTCAGATGCAAAAATTAAATGTGCGGAAAAAAATCACAACCACGCAGAATCTGATTCTTTGGCATGAAAAGGAGCCCAAAATAGGCAATAAAAAGAACAAGTCTTGCTATATATGTACTGTGCACAGATGCTGAAAATAACTCTGAGAAAGAAGCATAAAATTAGCCTGATTTTGATTACATGAATCAAAGTAAATTTATAAAGAAGTGCAATTTCAATTTTCGTGAATATAGCTCAATTTTTTCAAGATGAGACATAAACATTCAGAAAAATAAAATTGTTGACTTTTTCTAGAAATAATGTTGGCAAAGTGTCCATATCCCAAAATATTGCCTATAGATGCTGGGACAGATTTCAGCATCAATCTTGAGTTTCAAATGTCCCTAAGTTGAATCTTCCAGTGGCTGCAACGAAATTTCATTAGGTTTCTAAATAAAAATAAATTCATGAAACGATGTGCAGCGTGAGGCTGGCCATCATCACAGAGTTCCAAGGAAATCTCAAATTTAAATTTATTTTACCATGCAGATTACAATACTTATGCCTCAAGAACATTCAACATATTTCGCAGTCCTTTTGAATTTGATCATGAAAAAGTCCAACTGTACCAACTGTTATAGTTGAGGTTTGGGTATTTTCTGCTGGTGCTCCAGTCCTGGGTTGGACATATAGGTTTATCACACAGGAAAATAAATACAGGACACACACTACGCCGTGGTCGCAGACCGGAAAAGCTCAAGGAATAGGCGGCGTTTCAAGCAGATTGCGTCACGGAAACCCGCTTTGATTACTCGGCACCGCCTCGATTTCCGGTTTTCCCCCCACCTCCTCATGAATCCCACTTCCTCTTCCGGGTCGCGTGCTTCGATGCATGCCTCCCAATCCCAACCATCAGAGAGGAGAACGGAACCGTGTGCAGTGTGTGTGTGTGCTGTACTGCATATATGGGTTCCAAGTGGGTTCAGGGCTGGTTGGAACCTGAATGGACTCCAGGCGATTTCCCATTTTCCTGATTTGCCTCCTCTCGCATTTAATTTGCAGTTATACCGTATTTACTCGAGTATACCAGCACGCGCACTTTTTTTTCCAAACTCAAGAATAAAAAAGGGAGTGTCTAGCTGTCATATAATAGGCAGGTATAAATTTCTCTAGAAGTTTTTTATGTATATAGGTGTGCAAGATACTGCACTTGATTCTTATAGGACAAGTTTTATCAAGTTGAAGAAATTAAAACTTATTCAAGGGAAACAATCGAAAATTATTTAAATTCATGCTTCAACCGCAATTTGGATATTTTAAATAAGTGATGTTTTAAACTCAAATGGGATGTGCATCTTACTTGATGGAAATACAATTGCATTAATGCAGTTGACCACTGCACAACTGACCTCCCACACAATGAATTTTTGCACAACAGACTGCCTCTGGACTCTGCAGGCAGTTTTCCCTCCTGCACCACAGACTAAATCTGCATAACAGCAACTTCTGTTGGTTCAAAATTAATTTTAAAAAGTGTAAATTTTAATTTTTCAATAACTGAATTTCCATAACGGACTTTACACACAGCAGACTAGTCTATTGCACAAATTGAGTCCCTTTTGCAGGGGTTGACTGTACTTTCAAGTGGAAAACCCCAGTATTACATACCTTACACGCAGGGGATTTTGGTAAATGAATAAATATGACATTTGTCTTCTCATTATTCCTCCATTTCTTTGGGTATTTGTTCAAATGAGTGCATGCTTTGTATTGCCTTCAAAAGCCATGCTTCAATTTTCACAGAAAATGTCAATGCCGTAAGCCGGGTTCATTTTTCCTTGTTGTCTATAGAGAAAATTTACTCATATGGATGCATTTAGATCAGTGTTCTGCAGCATGTGGTCTGCCAAAGTTTTTTTCTGGTCTGTGGGAAATTCTCTGCAACATCATAAATTGAAAAAAGTAGCAATGAAGTTTGTAATCGTCATTATGTTAGAAATAAAATGGCAGTTGAAATTATCTGATGACAAATGAAAGTAGGCTTTTCTCCCAGTAACGCTTCCGACAAATTCTCACTGGCTGAAATAAATTATTCTAATTTTTTCATTCAGAGAAAAAATTGTCAAGCCCACCTTTTTTTAATTTTTGAGGACATTCCACTATGATACCTACTTCATTGTTTCTCAACTTTTGAAAAAAAGCAGGTACTTTTTAAATGCCTGCCATGAAGTCTTTCAAGCAAAACGTTTAAAGTCTGCAGAAACTTAATGGAAATTTGCTAGTCCGTGTGCGCAAAAAGGTTGGGGAACAGTGATTTGGAGCAGGGTTCCCCAACCTGCTGTTGTCTGCAGACTGGCACCAGTCTGCAGAAGTTTTTTGCTGGTCTACAGGAAATTTCTCCAGGCAAAGGAATTTTTCACAAGTAGTAATGAAAGACATTAAAGTATCTCTTTTATTTTGACAAGATAGTGGCAGTAAAAATTACCTCATGAAAAATATTTCTTGGCTTTTCTCCGGATAATACTTCAGAAAAATTTGTACCTGATTTAAGAAATTATTTTGATTTTTGCGCAAAACCTTTCTTAAAATCCACCATTCAATTTTTTGAAGAAATTTCGCTATATCCGATTCATTGGTTCCTGGATGAATTTCGCAAAAAAGCAGAAGCTTTTAAAATACCTTCCATTCAAGCTGTCTTTCAATCCACACTTCGCAAATTTGCTGGTCCTCAGAAAAGTTTTTGGAAATTTCCTGGTCCGCAGAAACAAAAAGGTTGGATAAATGCTGAATAAGAAAATTTTGAAGGGCAGAGCATTTCCGGGCTAAATTGCCCCTGGATTGCTGCCAGGCAGATGCTCAGCCTCATTCAGGCAAGTTATCATTTGAAACCCAATCCAATTGCAGTCACAAAAAAATGATTCACAGTAAAGAGACTGAGCGGGGGCCCCAGTAAAAGTTTTCGAGCGTGGCCACCGTTAATTTATTAGCAGCTTTACTTTACAGGTTCGTGCTTTCAAACTGCCTTCAGGTCCACGGTGCGTGTCTCTTTTAAAAAAAAACTGGGATAATTTGGAACGCCTCCCTGACATAATTGACCCCCGCAAATGACCCCCAAAATCTTTCAATCATCATCCTAAAAAAAACGGTTCTTGTTTGATTGACAGGTTGCGAATAATCACCGGGTTTCGGGACGGCTTATTTGTCGTCATACCTTTTATGCGCCTTCTCAATTTTTTTTTTTTTTTTGCGTGGAATAAATTGCGACAAAACGTTTCACCGGGACACGCGGCGGATTATTCGCGCATCGATCGGCACATTATTTATGTTCTGGGCAAAAAGGAGAGAAAAAAATTATTTCAGGTGAAGAACAGTGAACCCGTGTTCATCAACCCATGAGAACCGTTTTGTGTTGGCCCGGTGAAAGAGAATTAATATGGGAAAGGTAGTTACTATGGAATGACATATACTTCGTGAAAGTAATAATGAGTTATTGGACAGTCACTTACACTTAATAGAAATTCTTATTAGGAAAATAGTCGTTTTTCCAAGTCGAAGAAAAGTTTTAGGTTGATTTGCTATTATGCTAAACATTTGAATTAACTCTTGCGACGATTTTCTCTTTTTCCTCTGCTATCGGTAATAGGGAGTGTGCAAAAAAGTAAAGTATATATATTATACTGAATTTATACCTTAATAATTATTAAATTAAGGTATAAATTCAGTTAAACGGGCATTGATCAACTATTTTAACATATAGCCTAATTTTTTTTTTTTTTGATGAAACGCCATTGCCTGGATTGAGTTGGAGTTCTGTTTAATTACCTTCCTTTTCATATTCATATATTTTGTAAAATCAGGATTACAAACCTTTTTTCAAATGTGCTTTCGGGTTTCTTGGCAAACTTATGGGGTGAACAATAAAAATTGAACAAAGACAGTACAGTGTTACATTTTCATTAGTTTTTCAAAACCTGGTTAAGATACAAGTGTACAGTGAGACCCCACATGCGGGCACCTCAACATATGGACAATTCAATGTAGGGACATTTATTTTTCAATAAAAAGGGCATAAAAAAGGCTCAAAATATGGACACTGACTCAACATGTGGACATTACATGATAACGTTGCCAAAAAATTTCACAAAAATTGACTTTTATTAGGCTTGATTTCAAGAAACAGAAATTTCTAAACCTAAGATTCATGCAAAAAAAGTCTTTGTCATTTTTCCCATCATTTTACCATCCATTCAGCTAATTTAAAAAATTAACTATAGCACCGAGGGACTTTCTTCTCTCTTTGTGACTTGAATGTTATTTTTGCAGATGCCAACATTTCAATGTACTGTACAGAGTTACATTATTCAATGCTCAAAATGTTCTTACTGATTTGAAAATATATACACTGAATCAAATTCATTTGGCAAACAATTTTTTCATGGAATTCTGAAGCATATAGGTGTTTCTTCCATAAAACACCAATTTAAAATTATATAACATAAGTCTATGGGAAAACAAGACTCAACTTAGGGACACTCTTGATTCACAAATTACTTCTGAATGCAGGGGTCTCACTGTATTCCTGAAAATGCAGCTTCTATAGCAAAATCTAATTTTTCTTAGTTACCACAACACTCTATTAGTTTTTTAATGGAGAAAATATTTTTTTAAATGCGTGACAGAACGGAAACTTGATGTGACACATCAGAAACGGAATAAACTCATTAGCAAATTGATATCCACAGGAGGAAGTGTAGTGTTTCATAAGTCAGAACTGATTTCAGGGAATTTTTCGCGGATGAAGACATAAAGTTTACTTGTAACTTCCCCGTATATTTGCAGCTTATTACTATAGTTCAACCGTTACATGAACCTTGCAACAAAAAAAAAATACGATCGACTTTGAAAGGGGTATTGGTTCGAAAAGCAAAGCCATTCATGAGTATCCCGTATTCAAGCCCCGAGGCCTGTTAATCCCGTCAATGAAGTACCACTTGACTGCACCACAAAAGGGTCCCAGCTGTAGGAAAACACTTCCTTCGATTGTCAATTTTTTGAATGAAACCCGTAATCCCTTAAACCGCAACGGTTTTCCTTCCTGTGTATCGAAATCTGATCAGGTGCAATTCAAAAGGAACTATCTCATCAATGTCCGTTCAATAAACTTGTTCCCCTGAGGCTTGGGTTCCTTTTTTTTTTTATTACCTAACCCAATTCAACAGCAGGGAAACCAGCAGCGGCTTTTCAACACACATCCTTCTGGTAAAAAAGAGATTATTATTTTTTTGCTGCTCTGATTAGAAAAAGAAACCCACGATCGATTTTCAATTTTGGCTCACACTCACGGGCGGATAAAATATTTATTAGGAAAAAAGTTTATGCAGCCAGTGACGACAATATAACAGTGCAGATTAAGCAATGGGATATGTGAGCAGGTTCTGCAGAAAGTTATGAGCACATTCCACATTTCCAAAAATATGGGTCATATATAACACCATTTCAAAGCCTGTTATTGAAATGTTTTCTGTCTTTAAGCTTAGTTGCACGCAATAAATTGTGCAAAAATAAGTAATTTTTCTGTCGATAAATCCGTATTTGAACATGTCTCGAAAATGAGACTTGTCTTTCAATAAAAATCGAAACAGACCGAAATTTAAACAGATATTTTTTTTATCCTGCCGTTGAGAATTTTTGTGAATTTTCACTTCTAGGGGAAATTTAAAATAGTTCACATGACATTCTTCCTGAACAAAGACCTTTAGCTGTCGAATCCCAAAATTTTGTGAAGGTGTTTTAAAAATTTTGATTTCCACCTTAAAAAATTTTTTTTATTTGAGTTCGAGGTGACGTCACGGGAAGTTCGCGTGATTAAATCGTCATTATAGAATGACAGTAAGAACAAACCCCCAGGCAAGGGCACCGTTAGCCTGG
>CAJPEX010002048.1:0-44924 GCA_905338405.1 Notodromas monacha
CACTGAAATATTGTTGGCAAGACTGGCGGTAGACCCCATCCCAGAAGGGCACCATAGAGAGGATTTTGAAGGCTTCAGCCCTTCTTGCGTCGTTTTCGCCAAAGAAATCACGACGTCCCCGAAAAACGAAGAACACAGACAGAAAACTGTGAAATGCTTGCTGGATGAGATAAAATCGGCAGCCGTCTTAAATGAGCGGCCTGCCCAAGAACCAAAGGATTTTTTGCGGCCCTGTCAATGGCCCCCTTTTTTTTGGAGGGGCGCGGGGTCCATAAAACCCTTGGTGGATAGAAATGCCAAATGTCGAAAACACAGATACAAAAGTACACTGATTTTAACCGGTAAGCTCGAAGGTTATCATCCTGTGCAACGTTTTTCTCCTGGGATTAGGCACACATCATAGGGTCCAAGAACAGTACTTCTTGCGGAAGTTATCCCGTCCATAAGAAGCTAGGCACACAAACAAAAGAGGAGCAGCTTCACACACGCACACCAACTCCTGGGAAGACCCAGGGAATTGTGCCATTCCATTTCTCTTCCACTATCTTTCGCTCTCTCGCCTATTCTTTCCCTCTCCCCTTCTCTATGTCCACTATCCAGCAGTTCTGCCACATACATTTATGAACAGCGAAGTACAGTACTACAATGTACTTCATGCCCACAAGAGGAATGAAGAAGGGGAGGGATGGAGGACAGAAAGAAATGAAAGAGCAGAACTGGAGCCACCACAGCTCAACTAGCATACTCAATTCGTTGGGACGTTGACTTTTTCGTTGTTGGTCAGCTGTCGGGTTTGTTGTAGGCTGTTATAGTACGATATATCTTGCGTATAATAGTTATCCTTTGCGGCTGACCATAGTTAGAAGGATTTATGTAGTAGTATATGTATCTCGGTGGCTCTATGAAGAATCCGTGAATAAAAATGCTGGTGATCATATCACTTATTTTAGCCCCTTCCTTTGACTCATTTTTTGGGACGCTTAGTGGCGAAATAGTGCTATAATTTTGGCCAAATGTATTCAGAGAAGGTAGCTAAGTTTATCATGAGACAAACTGGAGTTGCATAACATAACACTAAAGCCCCATCACTTGAAAGATTTTTGCCATGTAATACTGTTTTAATTCATGATGTAAAAAATAACCAAGCAACATGGCAGCAAACAGATTTGCTTAGGAAGAAAAATATTGAACTTTCTGAATTCAGCATTTACCACTACCACACCCTACCTTGCCTTGTAACACCAGTAGAAATTAACCAGCCTTACAGTCTCATCAATCATGTATCAAAATTAGTTCAATAAATCATTACTTGCAACTGTGTTAAACGCTCAACATTTTTTACAATGCCTAATTCCAATTACTGTATTGTACTCACTGTGTAACAAGGACATTTTTGGCTAGATAATTGTAGGTACAAACAACATACTATTGAAAGTTTCTGAGTAATTCAAATGCAAATGAATCAAGACATTTTTATGAAATCCGCATTACATCTTCAAAATTGAATGTTAGTGCAAAATTATTGCAATATAAACAAGTACTGTACAGTATTTGCTTAAATTTCAGTGCTTAGTTAAGGACCAGGTCCACCTTTCCTCAAATCGTAGAAAGAAATAAGTGCACATTTGAAGCAAGATGGATATGCAGTTCAAGGATACAATTTCGCAATTTCCTTTTCAGTGATTTACAGAGCGCTACATGAAAAACGTTTAATGCCACAGTAATACAGTTCACCTTTCCATTCACCAAGAAAAAATATGATCTGACACCAAGAGTTGCGCCCTTTTTCGCTAACAGGAACAGACGAGAGGTATGAGAATCAACTTCCCAGTTCAACTGCTGTACTTACAGCGAGAGACCCCGTTGCGTCCCAGTCCTGGCCCCTGGGTGAAGAAAGAAAATGTCCCTGTAACGTCGAGTATGAGTGCCACCACCGCTGTGGAAGAGGGGTACTGTACTGCATACGGTGGCGCCGGCGGAGAAAGAGGAAGTGGCGACCGGACGAGCAGTTGCGCGCGTGCGGCTGTCCAGCGCAGCTCGGGAACCGAGCGTGCGAGCTGCGCAGTAGACCGGAGCTTGGGCGCCAGCCAGCCGTTCCCAGCACTTTCGAAATCCGTGTCCTGCTCCTCCTCTTTCTCCACCCACTCCCGCGCAACGGCCTTTCACACTGCTGCTCCTCCCTCCCTCCACTTATATATCCTCTCTTCAGTCCGGTTCACTTATTCTTCATCCTCCCAGTTTCACCAGTCACTTGGACCGGTACTACTGAGGGATTTGTCATGTGAACCAAGGCAGATATTGTTCACACACAATTGCTCACATCAACAACTGTCGATGCTGCCAGGTATTATGCAAAATATTTCATATGTTGAAATATACTATTCAAGGATTGGCTAACTGGTATGAGAAGATAATGGAAACGTCTCCTTTCAAACATTCACGAGGAAACTGACTCCAGCTATGTAGGAAATGCGACAACCAGAAATTGCAATATTCCCGGCAAATGAGAGCAAAATAATGCAAACTTAAATTGGATCCACAAGCAATTTTTCAAAGGTGGTTTGCAACAACATTTACGCCCATGTACAGGGGGCCATAAGCAGTAAGGTAGAAGAGCCGTACTTCAAATTAATGCTCCCAGGTAACAGCTCCTGCACTCCACAACACCATTAGTCAGCCAAATCAAGGCATAGAACAGTATTATGGGCGTAGCACCAAGAAAAATGCACGAAATTCAGAGAGCAATTTGTGCCTTAACGCAGTCATATTAAGTCCAAAAGTGACACAGGATCACATTTGAGACTTTTCAGATACTATTTCCCAACATTAGCTTCACTTTGACTGGTTTGTAACAAACAGCTTCCAATACATGCATATATAAAGAGCAGGCAGCTGATGACACTATTCATAGAGGCGCCCAAGACCAAACATAAAGAAGCGAACACACACATTGCAAGTTTAATGGACGTAATAAAAACGCAGGAAGTAACCAGTTGAACAATTCACTGCACACAAGGTATGCTTGAAACATGCGTTCAAATGTGCTTCAGAACCAAATCTGCAAAATAAAGAACATAGCGTTTCAACAAAGACGCTAACTGTACTCCATATCTTTTCTCATCTCCCTCTTTGGAAATAGGGTGGGGGTGCAGGAACACTGCGTCCGGTGCCTTGTCTCGTCCTGGTTGCGCGCGCAGTGACAGGAAGTGATCGAGTGCCGACACAGAAGATAAGGTAGTAGACGAACAACGGGTGAGAACGCAAACAACGAACGCAGGCTATGTGTGTATGTGCGTGCGTGCCTCTCTTCGCGTGTGCACCACATTCGCGGACTGTCAATCCCTGTCTCTCTCACAGTCCTTGCCTGTGCCCTGTCTGTTCCTGTGTCTGTCTCTTCTTTTCTTTCTCCCGTTCTCTCGCTTGCTCGAGTTCGAAACCACTGACGCGGTTGAACTCGCGAGTTCGCACTGGCTCTCGAAGTGCGAGTTTAGTCAACGCGCGTCTTTTATGTTCTACTTCGCCGACGCATCCCAGCGTCAACAAATGTGATGCCGAAGGTATCCAATGAAGATCATTACCCGGGAGAGCAAAAAGGGTGTTTCCGCCATTAAGTCGGACCGGCTGCGTTCCGGGTGACGCTCTGAGAAAAGGGGGAAATCAGTGTCCGTTCAGGCTGTTTCGGGGGTATGCCCTGTGCTGGGGAAAGTCCGAAGATGATGCAACAGCGACAGAAAAAAGCGCCTGCTGAAAAAAAAATAAACTCCGTAAAATAAAATCAAAATTCTTGAACAAATGCCAGAGGTACACAGGAAACATTGCAGATGTATTAGAACCTACCTACATAAGAAAAGCCAAGAGGTTTTACATCGGTATAAAACTAACGTCTAAAAAAAACCTATTAACCCAAGAAACCCCTACTAAGGCAACTTCGCTACGACAAAAAGTCCTACGGTTTTGAATACGCTTTCAGTACAGTATTTGAGTTCACCATGAGTAAATGTTCACTTTCACAGTACAGTACTGTATTCGGAGATTATTTACCACATTGAACCATCTGCATTCTGTTGCATGAAATCACGCTCTTATTATTACTACAGTTTAAAAAGTAGTCTTTGATAATTTAAGAAAAAAATGAATGAGGTGAATAAAGTATTATATTTGAGTAAATAAATTTCGTCTTAATTTATGAACAAAGTCCAGCTGAGGATGAAGGTAATTATTTCAATTGATATTGATACACAATTTAAAGGCAATGTTGAGGGTTTAGAATTGTTGATGGGATTAACAGTGCTGTATATCAGAGAAGTACTGTACATAAATTGAGCATTGCTGAGCCATCATACAAAGAGGGTCAGCTAAACCAGTGTTCCCCAACCTTTTGGGCCTGTGGACCAGTGAAATAGGGTTAAAACTTTTCATGGACTGGCAGAAAATTTTTTTTACAACATAAAATAGTCTTTTGGGACCACCAATTTCAATTTTCCATTGAAAATATTTTTCTTGAAAAGTTTCTAAAATCTTCTGTTACACATTCTACATCATTCTCAAACTTTCCAATTGAATACAAAAAGTCCTTGGTTAATGGATTGTTGTTTCATGGAGAATACCATCCCATTTCACAAAAAACATCAGAAACAAAGGAAATTTTAATTGTAATTTTTTCCCTTTCAAATACTATTTGGCATGCAGATGAATCATTTTTTCTTTACTCTCTGAATGATCAACAACCCCTGTCCAGGTCTGAAAAAAATGCTGTATGCACAAATGAAATTTACTATCTTGGAATGGATTCAGTATGCCTGGCATTTTCTGAATATAAATCATTGCAGTTAATTTTTCAAAACATAAAAAAGCAAAAACTAAAGAAGCTTTTGATGAAAAAAAGTGCAAGTTTGATTACTCCCTGTCTTCTTTTGTCTACTCTTGGGGACGTTGTCGATAACTATTTACATCACGCCGCGATAATTTTAGTAACGTAATAATAGAAGTTGAAACCTCTCTAAGTTTCTATTCGGAAGTCCCTTCATATAATGGCTTAAGTCACAAAATTGCATTAATGTATAATATAAATCTGCACAAAAAATATGTCTTTCACTTCTATAGAATTGATGCACTGGCCCAAAAAACTTACAAATGAGGATATTAATTATAATGCTTCTTGGTGCGTTCTGCACAGGAGATCTTGTACCTTTACTATTTTTCTGCTTGGTAAGTTTACCAGGAAACACCTAGAAAATCTGAACAAAATGTGAGCTTATTTCTAGTCTAGTGGACATGCAGGTCTTGAATGGAAGGGAAACAGAGGAATGCTGGCTCTTTCTATAAAATATTATTTTTTCCGGTCTTTTTAATTAACAAATGACGTATATGACATACACTAAAAGATTTTACGCCTCTCCCTTTTGTCAAAATTAAAACATTTTAATCAATAAGTAGGAACTTCCTTGAATGTCTCTTCTCAACATTTTACGCCAGAAAAAATAACGATCAATTTTTGTATACTCATCATTCATACTCCTGTTTGAAAATTTTCCTGAGGACTGGCAAAAAAGTTGGGGAACACTGAGCTAAACCATATACAATACAGTATTCCTTGGACACATTCTCCCGAAATGCTCAAATGATGCTCATCAGCAGCTTGAAATACTTCACCACTACAAAAACATCCATTATTTGAAAAAAAGCTCAGTACAGCAGTCAAGAAAATTTAGAAGAAAACACCAAACATTTACTGTATTTTCTTGAATTGAGTCTGAATTCAATTAATTTTCCATTTTTCCCATTTATTGGAAATGCTCATTAAAAAGGGTCCATACTTGTCCATAAGAATAAAGTTATGAGATGCACCTGAACTTTTAAAACTGAAAAATTTTATACCCACCTATGATGCACACCCTTCTTTTCATCTCTTGATTAATAGAAGTGCATATAATACTCAAGTAGAAACAGTACTTGTAACTATTTTCCTGCTGTTGGATGTCTTCCTACAGGGTATCTGATTTTTTGAAAGACTTGTCTAATGGGAGGTTTTCATCATCCCAGGGACCACCACTGTATACACAGATGCCTTGTCTGATACCTTACTACTACTACCGATTAACCGCTGCCTTGTTGTCATTCCCAGAAAGAGAGTTAAAAAAATGTCTAATGGGAGGTTTTCATCATCCCAGGGACCACCACTGTATACACAGATGCCTTGTCTGATACCTTACTACTACTACCGATTAACCACTGCCTTGTTGTCATTCCCAGAAAGAGAGTTAAAAAAAAGGTTTCACCACCACTTCCATCCACCCCCGGAGTCAAGCGGGAGTTTTCATTGTGGGCCCTTGTGATTTCTGGAATCTCGAGGCCTCGACCTCGTTTTCGCCCACTGTTGCCCCTCCTCCTTCTCTTCCCGGTGAACCCAGGTCGCGAAACCTCGCTTTTTTCGGGCTCCCGCGGAGTGAAAGTCCCGGGCGGGGACGGAGTATACTCTCTGTTGTGCGGGACAGTGACGTTTGAAAAAAGGGAGAGACCGAGGGGGGGAGGGGGAGGGGCGACGAAATGGCTCACCTTCAGAGTGGGGATTTGCTGCTGTGCTGTGGGGAAATGCGAACGGCAGTACAGTACTATGCATCGGTGTGGGATTACTGCCGTTGGAAGCAATCATATTTCTGTATCAAGGAAGGTATCTGGTACTGCCACACATGGACTGGATGTTGTGCAACATTATGTGTAGCAATACAATGCCACTTCATTCCTTAGCAGCCAATTTTAGTTTTTTTTTTATTCAGTCATGCTCATACAAAACCTGGTTATTTCATTATGCAAAAACTCCCCATTTATTCAGTATACAGTGAGTCCCCCACATGCGGACGCCTCAAAATGGGGACGATTCAATGTGGGGACATTTATTTTTTTAGGAAAAAAATCATAAAAAAGACCCAACATGAGGACACAGACTCGACCCGGGGACACTGCAGGATAAAATTCCAAAATACATTTTAGAAAAATTGATTTTTATAAGGCTTAATTGCAAGAAACAAATGTTCTAACCTAAGATCTATGCAAGAAAAATTCTTTGGTACTTTTCCCATCATTTTCCCATCCATTCAGCTAATTTAAAAAATGCCCTATAGCACAGAGGGACTTCCTTCCAGCTCTCTTTGTGACATGGATGTTATTTTTCTGGATGCCAAATTTTTCAATTTATTGTACAGAGGTACAATATTAAATTTTCCAAATGTTCTTAATGGTTTGAAAAGATATTCATTGAATTAAATTCAGGTGGCAAAAATTTTTTTTCATGAAATTCTGAAGAATGTTTCTTCCATAAAACACCGATTAAAAATTATACAATGTAAGTCTACGGGAAAACAATATTTGACCTGGGGACAATCCAACATAGGGACACTCTTGATGCACCAATTATGTCCCCATCTGGGGGTCTCACTGTACATAGTATCAACAAAATGCAGCACACAACAATTTTTTCCTTGCATTGGATACACTGCTACTACTATAGGTGTCAACCTCTCCACAACAATCTTATATCAACAATTTTATCTCTAACAATGTTTTTTGTCCCATAGGATTATCTCCTCATGCTATTCTACAATACAATTTTCCCTAAAATCAATTTTTTGCTGTTTCCTTGAAGTCTGCTGTAGAGAGAGTGCACCTGTATTAATATAGATGTCATTGAGAATTTTTTCCTATATGACATGTCATGTATACGTAGGACATTCAATTATCACGACATGTAATTCTTGGGGGACTTATACTACCGTTTCTCAAACTTGAACTAACGCGTATAAAGAAGGAACTGACTTACTCAACAGAAAGCTGTGTTAGAATAAGTGCTTTTTATAAGCTGTATTACTCAAAATCAGGAGAATCACAACATCAGCAGATTGTTTTGTATTGTAAAATGGATCTCAATGAGACACTTCATCCACAGGAGGTGTACCCCACAAGTTATGCAGTTTCTTTCAAGAAAGAGGCATTCTTGCACAAGGAGCAATTATACAGTTGAACATTGATAACTCAAAACTCTTGAGTCTATAATGCCCCCTGATGTCAAAAATTATTTTCAAGTACATGCTGGATTACCTTAAAATTTACAGTACAGTACTGTAATAGAAACCGCCCTAACTAGAAGGCTTGCATATGTGTGTACATCTGCAATTGAGCAGGGTTCACTGTTCAGTAATCCCCAGACGTATAATTTTCCCAGTCAAAGGCTACATGAAGAGATCCCTGTTTAAAACTTCCGAAGGAACTGAGATTGTGTTCATTGTTCAATCAGTTCAATAGGGAACGTTTGCTGGTCAACTTTCAGGGTAAACAAACATTCACTGATCTCAGTCACCATTTGAAACTGCGCGCGCGCGTGTGTGTGCGTGTTTGAGTGTGTTGCGCTCAGCTGGTACAGTATACGATACAGTCATCATGATCTCTCGCTCCCGCTACGCTAGGTGCGATACTCCGCCGCCCCTCCCCCATCCTAGTAACTCTTAAAAAAGGATATACTGTACAGTACATATGCATCCTGTAAGTTAATAGTGCTGTACATTAAGAACCCCCTGAATATGATGGCAAAGAGTTTGAACTTGATTGCGCATATTTCTTCCTTGAGACTTACTCAACAGAAAGTTGCGTTAGAATAGGTGCTTTTTATGAGCTGTACTGTATTACTCAAAATCAGGAGAATCAAAACATCAGCAGATTGTTTTGTATTGTAAAATTGATCTCAATGAGACACTTCATCCACAGGAGGTGTAACCCACAAGTTATGCAGTTTCTTTCAAGAAAGAGGCATTCTTGCACAAGGAGCAATTATACAGTTGAACCTTGATAACTCAAAACTCTTGAGTCTATAATGCCTCCTGATGTCAAAATTATTTTCAAGTACATGCCTGGATTACCTTAAAATGTACAGTACTGCAATAGAAACCGCCCTAACTAGAAGGCTTGCATATGTGTGTACATGTGCAATTGAGCAGGGTTCAGTGTTCAGTAATCCCCAGACGGATAATTTCCCAAGTCAAAGGCTACATGAAGAGATCGCTGTTTAAAACTTCCGAAGGTACTGAGATTGTGTCCATTGTTCAATCAGTTCAATAGGGAACGTTTACTGGTCAACTTTCAGGGTAAACAAACATTCACTGATCTCAGTCACCATTTGAAACTGCGCCCCAAGTACCGAACAACTCGCCCACGGGAAACCCCCCCCCCCCCCCACACTGGTCAACTTTCAGGGTAAACAAACATTCACTGATCTCAGTCACCATTTGAAACTGCGCCCCAAGTACCGAACAACCCGCCCACGGGAAACCCCCCCCCCCCCCTCACAGGATAGCGACAATAAAAAATCAGGACAGGTGCGACATAATGTTCGGAGTCAATCCACAGTGAGTTGAGTCAAAACCAAGATACAGTAGAGAGAGAGAGAGGGGAAAAAAACCGCCCACAGAAAAGGCATGATGAGTGAACCAAGCCCGGGGAAGCAGGGAATAAAAGACAGTGGAGGATGAAAACGCGGGCGGCTGGATTTCGGCCGGTTTCGCAAGGCCAGCAGCTTGGCTAGCGTTCGTTGAACTGGCACGCTTTCGCGCAGCATTAGAACCCGCCTTGCGGTTATCCAACGCAAGAGAGTGTCCTGTGAGTGAGTGTGAAGGATGGGGGAGGGGCGGCGGAGTATCGCACCTAGCGTAGCGGGAGCGAGAGATCATGATGACTGTATCGTATACTGTACCAGCTGAGCGCAACACACTCAAACACGCACACACACGCGCGCGCGCACCGCATAACCGCGGATCTCTGTGGAAGCATGGATGCATCATGACGCCAGACATGGCTATATCACTGTTTCGCTAGCATTTGCACAAAAAATAATATAACACCAGTGAAAATATGTTATTTTACCAAGCTTAAATGTTTCGGAGAGTATCGTTCCAACGGATTTCTCATACTGCACTCTCTAAAACGTCGCTACGTTTTCTTTAGGAATGTTCAGATATCTCATTTAACCACCCTCATGACATTATGATCTGCTCTGGTCGACTTCTACAAGAATCTGTTTCGAATGGGATGTGTGAAAAATAAACACAACACGTTCAAATATTAAAATCGTCCACATCAGATCAATTTCCTCCACGCGCCTCTCCTCTCCGGTTTATGCCTTGGTCTTGTGGCACAGAAGGGCAGTAGTTTTAGTCTTTCCAGGATGACACTGTAGTACAGTATATTCATTTGTTCTTCATTATTCTAGAGTTTGGAAGGCGAAAAACGCTATAGTCTAGCCTCAACAGAACAATAAATGAATGGGTGACAGCGAAAATCATTTAAAAAACATCATGATTGCACTGAAAAGATGGCACACTTTTACTCATTTGATGCATATTTTCTTCCTTCAGGTATACTGTACCATGATAATTTTTCAACGTTTGAGGAGTGCTCCAAGGGCACAAATAAATTTCAAAAAAAATCATTATATCACGCGTTGAATTCTATGTTGAATGAGTTTGTGCAGAGAAAAGCGATAGAGAAGTTCAAAAAATATCCCAAATAACATGTGGCCAATGCAATTCAATACATATTTGTGTTTTTCTGCCCGGACACCCTTACGACGTTCGAAACGCTCACCTATGGCTTGACGTGGGTTGGCCATTCCATGCTTCGCGCAAGCGCCGACTGCGGCACGGTAACAGTGACAAAGAAGACGAGCTGTACTACCGTACTCGACCGAACTACAGTACAGTATCACTGAAGGCTCCCCCCTCCCGCTTATCAGCTCATTCCCATGCCGTGCGGTTAATTCTTCCATCGCCACCAACCGCGGGATAAACTGCCTAGGAAAAATGGACACCGGATTCCTTCACTGTTATCATGGGAGAATACTGTACGCAGAAGGAAAGAACTTAGAGCACAGCACGTGTCCAAAGCTCTCATCATACTTACTGGAACATGGGCCGCCCTTTCCATGCCAAAATGTGCTCTAAAAAGTCGCAATAGTTGGCGCAGGCCATAAAATAAAGGTATCTCATTTTCGTGAGCAGGCAACGCTGGATGAAATAGCGCTCGTTTTACTGCATTTGAAACGACGCATTCCATTTGCGTTGAGTTGGCTTTGAAAAAATGGAGTGAACAGTATCTTCAATTTAAACGAAGGAAATGTATAAGGATGGTCCAGGTGAAAAATTTGCTGACTGTTATCCCAAAGCAAAGCAAGATAATCCTTCAGAAATTGAGCACCTGTTGGTGAAAAGGTAAGACCAATATGATTTTTTTCATGAATTACTGGTGGGGCATGTAAATGGAGTGTAATTTTCGACTTTCGTAGAATGCAACACACTGCGAAAAGAGCACCTGATTTTTGAAATGAAAATTTCCCAGGAAAACCTTTTTACAGTTCAAGAACTGTAATGCATTGTAATTTGAATCTTATTTCGTCAATAACCTCTTAAATTGCCCTCAGCAAATTCCTAGCTAATACCTTTCACAGGCAATTAAAATCATTTTTAAACTCAGAACAGTTTGTCTCTGATTTCCATTGTATACTGTAGTTGAATTTGTTACGGCCTTTTCTAGATTTATTTGATTATTTAAACAGGTGCTAAATTTTAGAGCACCACAGGATTATAAGATTATTGTTCTAGAACAGATATAGATTATTATATTTATGATTTCCAGAGAGGATTAGGCAACCCCTTACAGGTAGGACATCTAAGAGTGACAAAAGCAAAGGCTTTGTTATATGGGCAAACATAATTTTCATTGCTGAGCATGTCCAATTCAGTTCATACTGTATCTTGAAAATAAAATCTCCTCAAGTCATTTTTTCTTGCAGTAATTTACAATTTAACTTGAGGATGTTCAATGGTTTTTGTACTTGCGTATGGGACACGTCCATTTTTTGCTACATTTGTGAAGAAATTTGCCTGCAAATACAGTACTGTATTGAAAAATAATTTTTGCTTAGGGCCTCACTGATTCAAAGTGTGTGATCCACTCGGCAATCAAATTGTAAAACTAAAAGAAATGCAAGATTCTGAACTTGGACTCGTGCGTACTGTTCAGGCAAATCCATTGGTTTCTTCATCCAGCTTCTCAACATTCATGGTTTATTTTAGTTCTGCTGCTTCAAATGGAGAGCATTGTATTTGTAAAACTTTGGTGCTCAAGTGTTCCATTCCCATAGTCTGGTGAAAAAAAACATTTCCCACCTAGCATTCCTCTAAAATTTGATACTTCCCTCAGTTGTTCATGCAGATATTTTAATGCAGAAAAGTTTCCTAAATCAGATTAGAAAACACTGTGTAGTACAGTACAGTGCTGTACTCTTGGAGTCAAACTGTGTATATCTTATACAGTCAAACCCCATTAAACTGCCCCGGATAAACCGCCACCCTCACCTCCCGCCATATTTTTACCCCAAGCAAATCTCCCCAATGTTAAAAGAATGGGGAAACCTGGATAAACCGCCATCCGCCAACAATTTTCTGGCCACAAATAGGCACTTGCCCTTGTTTTTTACCCCTTTAAACTGCCGATTTTGAGAGAGATTCAATTTTAAAATATGAACAGAGTGCAATGGCTGAAAAATCAAAAGCAAATGGATGCAATATTTGCTACAAAATTAAAACAAGAACAATAATAAAAACGCACAAAAAGTCATATATTAATGTAAAGATATTCTTCTTATATTCATCATGCTTTTTCCTAATTTTCTTTGTCCTGTAGTAATTTTGTAGTGAACAACTACCCTGGATAGACCACCAGCCTTGTTAAACTGCCAAAATCTTGCTGCACAGATGGTGGCGGTTTAACAGGGTTTGACTAGTAGATTTCCCTTGAATAGCTGCCACCCCAAAAAACAGTTATTCCTTCAACAAACAGCAGTTGAGAATTTTTCTTGCACAAATCTTCCCAATTTTAATACTGAAACATGGTAAAGCTTGATAAGATTTTGATTTTACAAGGTGCACCATTCAAAAAATGCATGTTTTGGGAACATTTCATGCGTCTCACATACATTTTTGCAGAATTTTAATTGAAATATTGCTAATACTACATTCTGATGGCAAAATTTTCAAAGGTACAGCACAATAGCAA
Source organism: Notodromas monacha (assembly GCA_905338405.1). Classification (NCBI taxonomy): domain Eukaryota; kingdom Metazoa; phylum Arthropoda; class Ostracoda; order Podocopida; family Cyprididae; genus Notodromas; species Notodromas monacha. The sequence continues at coordinate 13,099 of CAJPEX010002048.1, forward strand.
TGCATCTAAAATTATGGTCTGTCATGATTCGCAGAACACGTATAGAAATATTCCTTCAACAAATGAATGAGCCTTTCTTCTCCACATTCCAGTAATGCACACTGATTTTACGTAATATTATGCGAATGATTTTTTAAATGGGGAACCACAGTATAGAATAGCCATTTTACTCACGAACTTCAATGCATCTGAAGCATATTAATCTATAGGAAGGTTCCCTTCTTCGATTCAAAACTGTATCATAGTTGAAGAACACAACGTAAAAATTAGCGTTATTCATTGTTTCATTGCCTAATTTATGTCCTCGTTTAAACGATAGTTTACAGTCTTACCTCTCCGCCAAAATCTGACCGGATCATACCATCCTGAACGCAGGTTTGACTCTGAACAGGGTGCATGTCCTCGCTGAGAGACAAAGGGAGGGAGAGAGATACGGTACAGTACAGGAGAGACAGAGTCTGGAGTGTGGGACAAAGAAGCTGTGGATGATGGGAAGAACAGGCTTATCGCTTCTGCGTGGGTCACAGGAGCAAGAGATCCTCCGTCCTACGCAAGGGCGAAGCGCGAATGAGTGAACGAGTAAGGACTCGTCTTCTTTGGCCTGAATCACGCTCCGGTTCCGGGCTCGTTGGGTTCCTTCCACACTGTGCCAGGCACAAATGGCCCCCGCGACTTCAGGGGGGGAGGAAGGGAGAAGCCCGCGCGCAACCCCCCCCCCCCCCCCCCGAGGGTGCGGGGTGATGGGTTCAATGATTCCTGGCTTCCCTGCTGCTAACCCTCACCCCTACCCGAACACACACCCCCAGCAGTCAGTCAGAGCCTCACTGTTCTTCATGATGCGGCAGTTGTTCGGAGGTACGTGTACATCACAGGAGGGCAGGGCTTTCCAACTGCTGATATCTGGTGAACATTAATTATTGTTGAGCAATACTTTTTAGTGCACAAAAAAAAAAAGGATTGTCAAATGTCAACCTAAAATGGTCATGCACATCAATGCACCATTCAAGTTCAAACTAGCCTAAGGAAGAAACAGGGTGACTAATAACAGTGGACTTTCTCTACAACCAAATGCAAGAGACCAATAAAAAAGTTGTTGTAGAGAGAACTGTGTTGAAGAGGACCCCTTTAAGATGCGGAGAGAACCCAATGGGACCACACAAACATTTGTTCTACAGGTGATACACTGTAATTTGATCCTAATCTGTTGCTGGGCTATAGGGTCAAATTGCAAAGCAATGTGTAGTATTGGAAATTGTTGCACCTTTCTGTGGGTCAAATTGTGGGGACTGAGGTTGAATTGCAGGTTGACCTCCCTGCAAATTTGACTGTCAAATTGCGGGACATAAAAATTGTGGGGTGGTCAAATTTAGAGGTATCACCTGCACAGAAGAATATTTTGTAGACAAGATTTTTTTTAGAGGGAGTGCACTTGTAGTTCGAAAATTAATGGATGCATTAGTGGTTGAATATGAAATGATAGGGAAGAACCCTTCACAACCCCTTCCATGCTAAAATCATGGTGATTTGAAATACTTGTGTATACATGCTCAAGAAAGTTCATCATTGTGAGTTTCATTTTTTGGTCCCATTTCTCTAAAATTAGCCAGACAATGGAAACACTTTTTGAGATAATATTTGAGCTTATCAGTAAATATTTGATAACATTTTCAATGTGGCCACTTTTGAAGCTCTGTGGTTGGATATTGGGAATACTGATGCCTACCTCTTATTTAAAATATTTTACTTTAACATTGCTTTAAAACATGGTTATGCATCAATTTCCTCTTTTAATATGATAGACATATCTGCACTTAAGGATAGCGCAAAATGGGGACTGTGATACTCCTTGCTTTTTGATCAACTGTGACCAAGCTTGAACCATTAACAGAAGCAAAACAGCCTTGAAACTGATAACTTCAATCACCTAATTTTCACCTGGTAAATGATTCACTTGGAAATAAAGAATGTCACGGTATGTGCGATTGGTATAGTGATGCATTCTTGGGTCATGTAACGCTCTGAAAACGTTTTTGAATATATACTGCACTGTATGTGGTTATTTAGCCAGAAGTGCTTGATTATTAGCCTGGGGAATGAAAGGCGTACAGTACTTGACACCGCCTGTTGCATTGTGCCAGCTCTTTCCAAAATGAATACATGGACCCTACTTGCTGAATGATATCATTTTAGCTATGCTGACTTGTGCAACGCTTTTCTCTAAAAAAAAAAGCCCCTGGAAATTAAAAGCAAATAACTCACAGGAACCCAACAAATGTCTCATGGAAAATTAGTAACAAGATTTGCATACAAATATAAATCATTTTACCACGTTTTTATGAACTCACTTTTCTTGTCTGTCTGTCTGTCTGTTTGTCCGGATCAAATTTTGAAACTCAAATTTCACTCACTTCCAGACTAGCTAGCAAGCTGAAACTTTCAGGATAGCCTAGAAACTGATGACAATGCAATCTTATGTGAAAAAATTAATTTTAAGAATATTTTTTAAAAAGAATAAAATAATTATAGTAGATTTCTATAATAAAACTTTGAGCAGGTTTTCCTTGGCCCCAAGAAAANTTTTTTAAAAAGAATAAAATAATTATAGTAGATTAAAAAATTAATCTAAAAAACCACGTTTTCAAAAAGCAAAAAATAACCTTAAACGTGGTGCGCATGGAGATTGTTGGGAAGAAGTGAAATACAAATGAAATAGATGCGCACCACACTTAAGGTTATTTTTTGCTTTTTGAAAATGTGGTTTTTTAGATTAATTTTTTAATCTACTATAATTATCTGATATCAAAGACTAATTTTTCAACCTTTCCTTTTTCTGGCTAGCTACTTCAGACCATTTATGAAGAAAAAAACAAAAAGTTTCTCATCAGAATTTAAAAGGTTGTCTTCTCCCCAAACCTGATGTTTTTTCAAGCACAGTAAAGTAATTCCTTGGAAGGTGTTCTGGTTTTTATTTTCATATACTTTTTCGCATGGCAGTGATTATTGATTTGGAATCGCTCCCTTCAAATACAGGAAGATGATTTAGTATCAGGATTAATGAATTCTAATACAATACTTTAAAAAATAGTCAACCACGGGAACAGTTCAGTTTATTGTAGTGGATCTTGAAAATTTGCTCCAACACGTTTTTCATGGCATCATGTACAATGCATGACATTCCTGTAAGGAAATTCTATACTGTACACTACCTAATTAATCATACTGTATCGGAATTCCCCCCTGCATGTTGCTAGCCTGGTACACCTCCCCTGGGGTGACCGACTAAGAGAATACTCAAGCCTCTTATGTGAGTCACATGGCCAGAAGTTCCCTCCTCGTCTGCCCAGGAAGTGTAATATCCCGCACGCATTACAAATACGAGCTGTCCGCGGCCCTGAGTCAGCCCAGCAGTTGATCCGTCCTTACAGCAATGCAGTCAAGGGATATCTGGGCACATTGGTACGAAGTTTCGCGGGTCGCATGGCGCCGGGAATGATGAGCTAGCTCCACTGGCTGGCTGCTAAGCGTTCAGCCAAGGTGTGTGTGTGTGTGTGTGGTTGTGCAGTACAGTACAATGTGCGACAAGGGGGAAAACAGGCAAGAGAAAATAAGGCCCGCGCAACTCTCTGTTCCTCTCCCTCCCTACGCTGTTCTCTGTCCGCCCGCGCTCACCACCGTATCATCACCTCTATTGACGGAGATGAGACTGGTCGCGCTTCCGATACTTCGACGAACAGCTCCATACACTGCATGCAGTATGCTGTTCGCCCGTGCAGCGTTGCCAGTGCGGAGTGCGGGGTTGCACGCGGAAGGGATTCACGCAGCTGCACACTCGGATCACAGGATGTCTGGCACAAAATAATAATTGATCAATGAACTTGGGTTGCCACCGATATTTTCCTATGGATGAGCAAACCCTTTTCGGATACTTCTGCGTATTTCACGAAAAAATATCATTTCTGAAGTTGGTGAATTTTTATTTTCATTTCCTTCATCTCAGAGGGTTTTTTATTGAACAATACTGAGGAAGAAGGAGAGTTTGAATGAATAGACGATTCTCTATGTTTTTATGTAAATCAATCAAGATATTTGTTGAGGGATGCCTATGACCGATGATACTCCATTCTAAATTCACTCGTTATAACATTTTGAAACTTATCCAAAAACTTTCCAGTAATAATAACTGAGTCCACTATCCAAGATATACTAAATTTGAACTTGTATTGCATGAGAAAATAATCTGTGGATAGAGAAAAGCTGCTCTGCGTCATTGAAAACAAGGTTAGCCTGGGTCTTAAACAAAAATTGATCACTCTCTATAAGATTATTTTCCTTTATAATAACAGGCTTCAAATGAAGAATTTTCACAATTGTTCCAGTTGAAATCTATAAAATTTGCGCATTGTCCAAACCTTTCAGAAGTGACAGCATCTGATGATTCCTAAGTAAACGGTTTGCAGCATTCTTCCAGGAAGTGTGACCTATCCGGGAATAGTGATGGACCCAAAGCGTAGACATGCAGTAAATACTTCTCAGATTATTATGCGGTGTATCATCTCCAAGTCCAATCACATATTCCCATAGACTTCAATGGGAACATTTTTAATGGCTTCCCATGCTCAGCAGAAAGTTGCCAGAAGTCCTCTGAATATTTAATAAAATATTTTCGAAATTAAATTTACGAAGAAAATAACTGTTTTGAACAAATCTAAGCAGAATCTGTCCTATACCATGACCATGAGTTTAAAACAAAACAAAAAATAGTCGAATAACTTGCTGAACTGTACACAGTTGATGGAAACACACAAAAAAAATTTGTAAAATACATTAGTGTGAGTTCCTAATCAGATTGATTTAATCTTACATTCACGGCAGTAGCTCAACTCGCTCAAAAATATCAACATTTTGAGAAATTGTCCAGATGGCAGGTTAAACTTTTCAAGTTTCCCGTGAAATTGTCCAAATTTCGGGGTTTAAGAATGCATGCACCAACCCCGATTCAATCGTTGGCCGAATTAGTGTTCCTGAGCACTCAAAGAGAAGGAAAATACTATTGGAGATTACTTGACGACTCGGGCGTGTAATCTCGCGAGATTGGCAACGCTGGCCGACGATAAGTGCCCTGGGATGAATGCCGCTATAGTTGAGGCAGCCGGAGCCCAGAGAGGGGCTAAAACGCGGCCGGGAACCACCCGGGTAAGTCGCACAGGGTAGCTAGCTCCATGTCGCACTGCATGCCACCGACTGTGCTTCCTGAAATCCATGGCAAGCTGATCCGTGGATGGATAGGTTTCCTCTCCTGACCGCCCACCCCTCTGTTCCTCAGGGCATCGATTCGGCCCTGGCAGTTTCCTGGTCCACTTCTACATAATCCTCCTCTTGTCCTCCGGCTCAGAATTTGCTGGAGGCTGAATACTGCACCAACAACTTGGCAAAGTAACAATTGCGTGATGGAAGAGAGTAGCAAACCCTTTTCTTGCTTGGGTTATTCTTCATGGCATCATTTTGGAAGTGGAATTGAACAATGTATGTCCTGCTCTCAATGCCTTTGTTCTGGATGCTTTAAAAAAATTTGTTTCTGGTTGCTCATTTAATTAACACAGAGCATTTCTGAAATATAAATGTTGGTTTTAACAGCTTTTCAAAAACAGACTTACTTTGACATTCAAAAAATGTTCCATAAAGATTTAAAATGTCTTCATACATTGTTTCTTCTGTGCTGCCTAAGTTGATTGGCCAAGCACACAGTAATTTAATATATTCCAGGATAATAAGTATTGATTTTCTGATGACATTTTGTTTCAACAAAGCCACTGGACCAGTAAATTAGCCTCATTGTTACAAAGAATTTATTTCATTGTTGTGTCCATAGGACAAGGGAAAATACTTCATTGTGTGTGATTATTCAGTATAAAGAGATTTGTTTTAACAAGATTCCACTGTGGTTGAGGACTCTCTCTTCAATAATCTTGCCCAAATTTATTTTCTTTATTTAATGCATTTTCTTGCAGTCCCATAGTGTAGTCTCCCCATGCAATAGGGGTTCTCTAAAATGTTTTTTTTTATGGTCCATTGAGAAAGGGCGCACCTGTACTAACATCAAAAAGGTGAATCAGAGTGATCCAGATATGAGTATAGTACAATATAGTGTATTTAAGCCAAAGCTGAAGGTTGCTGGAAGATGTTTTGGTGAGATGGGTGATTCAAGAGTTGCTCATGAGAGGGCTTGGGCAGGAAAGGAGTTCAAGGCCATTCTGTTTCTCCCCACTTGGGAATTGCTGTCTCATGGAAGGATACCCCATATAGCCTTTAAGATCTTTTGCTCTTGTCTGATGAATTAAAATTGATACAATGCGGAAATGTACAGGATCACTGCAATTATCAACCATGCTTAAATGATTTCAGTAGAGTACTGTCTGAAAGTTCCTGAAGAAACCCAGCGTTTCATAACTTCAATACATTGTACAGTACAGATTTGAATACGGTATCCACGCCAATGGACCTCCAGGTTTGTGAGGAACAGCTGTATTACATAAATTATTTCTTGGATGATTTGTTTATCGACGTTATGTGGATTTCATATGTTAAAATATGAAACTTATGATTATCCAAGGCCAAGTGTTGCACCATCAGCCGCAATATTTTGAGTTCTGAACAAATTCCTCTATGAAGATTTTAATTTCTTCAGTGGCTTAGTTTCCCTCCAGGGCAACAGTTGCCTTCACAAATAGCTTGAGGGTCAATTACACCAACGCTCAAGATTGTGGTTCATGTTATTAGTGTACCGTGTTTCCTTTTGATTGTGATTTTCATGCCAACTGCTTACTTATCTTATATTGGGGGAACTCAATAAAACCTGCGTCCAGTGTGTCAAAATTTTCCATGACGTTTCCAAAGTACTGTACAGTACTTCCTCAACAACGGTAAAAAAAAAAACTTAAAAGAGAAACCTGCTGGACAATAGTAGCATGGGTTGGAATAAAGTTATTTCACTGGTCTGCCATGTAACGTAAAAGATGAAAGCAACTTCATGGGTTAAAAATTGTGTAATTCACAATATAATTTCTGCCTGGAAAAGACCTTTGTTCCAAACCGGGAATTTAAAAGACATTTTACAAGTCTGTGTTTGTAAACAAATTTCACAAGGGAATAAAGAATGGAATTTTCCACAGAATAAATAACTTCTATCCTGTATTTCTATAAAATATTAAAATCCATTCAAACACTTAGAAGGTTGTTCAATTGATGCAAAACATTTTTAGTTAGATTCCAGGAGAGATTACAGGACTGAGTTGTTTTTCATGTCATACTCACCTTCATGTAAGTAAATTTGCGTTCCTCTTCAGAAAAAAGAGAAATACCTAAGCTATGAATGTACATTTGTCTATGGCACGTTTCAAACATTTTTGAAAAAAGAAGAGTGCAATTTGATGCCTGCAATTAAAATTGCACACATATGTCACTCTCTTAACATGAATGCAATTCTGCACTTCCTAAGATTGTACAAGGCCTGATCCAAACTTGACCAAGAAGATCTTTCTTGCTTGGAAAAAGATTTCACAACCAAGCTGTTGTCATCTGAAACAGTTGGCAACTATGCCCCACAAATCATTGTGCTCATACTGGATAACTGAACAATTATCTCAAGTAGATCTGGTTTCCTGGCCCCCCAACCATGTTCTATTCAGCGAAGAATTCAATTTATCCGTGAAAGAGTATCATTTTGAATGAGAGTGAAATTCATTACTAGGTGCTTATAAGAATAGCAACATGTGCTTCAGGATGATTTATTTAAAATTATTTAGGTGAACCTAGAAAATGGCATTGGAACACCAAGTATTTCTGTGTAGAGATTGTAAAATCTGACTAGAAGTACCTGAGAAATATATTAATACCCGATGTCTCCATCTATTGGTTAGCAATTGCGTGATCACGTTTATAGAGGCTTTACCTGCGAACGGCTACTGCTTTCCCATCTCTACATGTTAAAAAATAAATAATTGATGAACAGACACTAGAAGTCTGAACGCGTGTTACGCATTAAAATACTGCCTCAGTGGTGCTGGTTTGACGTGGTCACTGAACATGAGCAGAGCAGTACAGTAGTTGCGCTTCCAGAGGGCGGCGAATAATCCCGATGAAATCCACTGCGGAGCTCAAACCAACGACGTCGTAGCATGAGAAGAAAATCGGGGTCAGCCTCATTTCTCAACAGGCTCAAGGCCAACGTGAGCCCGCAAAAAAAGCAAGTCAAGCGGGTTCTCCAGCAGAGGCTCGCTCCTGATTCATCGACCCAACACTGCTTCAAGGACGCTGCAAAAAATCACACTATTGCCCCACCCGAAAAAACTTCACTACAGAATGAAGACGCCATTTTTTTCATAGAAATCTAGATAATCTTTGTTTTCCGGCCCACAATAAAAATATTCCACCCAGTCAGCCGAGGCACGTCTCCAGAAACAAAAAAAAAGGCCATCTCCGAAAAAAAAAGATTTTTCTTCTCTTCACGCTCCGATCAATTCATCTCCTGTCCTAGAGACTAGAACCACCAACAGAAAAAAAAACCGCCCGAACCGTCAATGAACTCCTTCTGCGTAACCGTACCGAGCGCAGCGAGACATTTTTCTTTTCGCCCCGATGTGAATTCCCGACCGGAATCCACTAAAGCACCTCAGTGTATCTCGGGACGGTTCAACCTCAACGAACAAAAAATAAAAGATGGGTCGTAGGCAACGATGTGAGAGCACAAAGAGCAGCAGCAACAAAACCATTCGCGACAAAAATCTTGCCTAATTGAGATCATGCAGCCCAGAGGTTTTTCTTCTCTAAAACCTCCCCCACCCCTAGGAGGAGAAAAAGAAGGGCGCGCGCGTGGGGGAGAAGCGAAACTGTGTCCAGCCACAGAACAGCCACGGTTACGTTGAGGCGTCGCTAGTCCGGTACTGTAGGATGCGCGCTTTGCTTTTCCCGCCGCATCGCTGTTGCGAACGCGTGCTTGCATGCGTGCGATGCGCTCTGAGACCCGCGTGCGAGCGAGCGAGTTTGCGTGAGACCTCCGAAAGAAAGCCTTTCGGAATCGTCGCGACCCAGTTTCCCCTCACCGTCCCCACCTCAAACTCCCCACAAATGTCCAATTAACGACTGTCCAGGAGAGTTTCATTTTTTCCCGCTATCCTTCCTCCAGAAATAGCCTCTTTCGGCAAACAGGTCGTTCGGTTGTAGCAAGAAACTACAGTTCTGCACGTGAAACCTTCGAGTATTGGTGCAGTAGACGACCTACTGCACCGATGCACAGCCCTGACACAACAAAAATAACGAACATCGTGGCATAGGGAAACGACACAAAGCAGGGAAAGAAACCTATCCAGCAGTTGTGACAACGGAGAAAACATAGTAAAGTGAAAAATTGAAATCTCCCCATACAAGAAATACACGAGGTTGGCCGCCTACCAGGCCAGTGCCAACACCCATTGGTATAGCCAGGTGATGGGACAGAGAGGCGGGAGGGAAGCAAAGACAGACAGAGGGACTACTCTCCCTCGCTCGCTCAGTACCGCACACACATGCGCACACTCCCTCTCCGCTCGCGGTGTTGCGCAACCCTCTCCTTTCCTTCTCCCTCTGAAAAACGGCCCACGCACACCAACACGCATCCTTGCGCGCACAGGACGCACAGGGAAGCAGTTAAGGGGGGCACACATGCGCAGGCGAAACGCAGAGAAACCAACACACCAAGAGAAAGAGTTCAGCAGAAAACACTTCCTTATGCTGGACTCCCTCAAGAGCGGAACACAACCAGAAAAAAATAACGAGAAAACCGATGAATGATTTCCACAAACGGACGGATTCCAGCGTTGCCAAAATGAAATGCGGGGGAAAAGAAAAACCCATTGGTTCCTGAGAAACAACATTGGTCCAAAGAAAAATCGCATCTTTTAAATACCTCCGGTGTCGAAACCTCGCCAAAAATGCGGAAATGCTTGTTTCGAAAAAAAAAAAACTCGAGCAAGTGGAAAATATAAAAATTCCCCTACACACAAGCGCACACACATACAAACGGATGCCCGGAATCGCGAATAATAAAAATTCCACCCACTCAGGAAAAATTCATCATTTCCGCAATCACGTCTGGCAAAAATAAAACAATGATTTCGTTCCACTCGCCATCATCAATTCGTCGGTATTCCTTCCACAATTTTTCTCTTTCTCCATGGGTCCATCAATTGGCAGGAAACATTTGTACGTTTGTAATTTTTTTCGTCTCTTCAACAGGTGGAAAAAACTGCGTTTATCTCCTTTTTTTCTGAAAGGAATTTCTGACATTTTTTCTTCTTCAAAAAAGCCGACATTTTTTGGTTGTTTTCTTTTTGTACGAGTCGCGTTGAACTCTGCATCTGGGGAAACGTGTCTCTCCTCCCTCTTTTCGCGCTTGGTACAACAGTTGTGCTATCTCCTCAACGCTGGCAACCTTATCTGATGTGTACATGAGAAAATAATCCTGAATTTGTGTGCTTCAATATTTTCAGATAAACAACTGTGTTCAACAAATTCCAGGACTTGAGGCCAATCTTTAAAATTTCAAGAATCTGACCACAATCAAACTGCAGAGTCATAAGACCATATACTGCACCACAATCCAACAGCTCAGCTGAATTTCCTTGAAAACACATGTCTTTTCCAGATTTCTTTGATTTCAAACCCCTTGACACGTGAGCGTAAAAAAGGTATTTCCTCAGGTTTTCTCCCCACTTCAGTAACTTCATCCCGGATTCAGCCGAGATCATTAAAAAGAAACCCTAGAGTCAACTATTTTTTTCCATCCATCTTTCAATGCCTTAGGGAAGACGTTAGGAAATTATTCTGCAGCACAGAAAACGCTCCCCCGTGTCGTCACAACTTATTACAATTTCGCAATCCCCAAGTGCCTGCTTCCAGTACTGTACGTTACTTTACCAGGGTAAATTGTAATAAAGAATAAAAGAAAAACGATCACGCCCTCCAGAGCACGTCTCAATCTCAAGAGTTACGTTCAACCTGTCTGCAAGCTCACCAGAGCATGGCATCATGGACTCTAGAGTTTTCACACAGAACACACACACACACACACACAGGGTTGCCAGATGTCGGGAGTCCCAGGTACGGTTGTAGTAGCAGTGTACCGTGTGTTCCCCAAAATTCGACTTTAAGACTTCAGTCCATCACGGACTCGGTCTCATCAAGTTGAACGACAGAGCTTTTCCAGTTTTTTTCTTTCAAATAAATATTACCGAACTGGGCATTAGCATACCATGTTCCGGATGTACCACATGAGCAACTGCCATCTGAGAGGAGTTTGGCACAGGTTAAAAAAAGCTTGCATTAGGTTCTTTTCACATATTCTCCTTCTTGTAACTATCAGAGGCAAGTATTACGAAAGATCTTCATGAAAAACACAATATTGCTGCACAGAAACTGTCCATATTACCACCAGTTGTGCTTGAACCGTTGATTCAACAGCCTCGTTCTCAATATTGGACAAATTACTACCTTGTTCGCCGTCAGGATTTTTCCAATTACGAAATAAGGAACACCGCTATTGCTGAAAAAGCTTAGTTTAGACTGCAATATTCGTCCGTCAACGCCTCAAAATTGCCGCCGTGTTCAGAGCCTCTATTTTTCCGTTAGCTGATTTCATTGGAATTGAATAAATAATGGAAGCTTTAAATTTTCTCGTAGATTGTGAAACTTTCAATACATTCATAAGGATACGTTTTTCGCAGGTAAGTTACACCCGTGTCTTACTCGTTAGGTACCACAGGACAAAGATCCTTCGCTTCAAACCTTTATCCTAATCATCAGACATGACACATTGCCAGCTGTATGGTACTGTACCATCATTCGGTACGACAACCGCCCATGGTATGCATAGTGGTACAGTTATAGCATCAGTGATGGAAAAGCTCTGGTCAACACCCTTGACTGTTGTCGGGGAGTTCAGCTTACGAACACGTCATAATTTTGGGGAAAACACGGTAGAAAGTCACTAGTTCGTGAAACCATCGCGCATGAAAAAAAAGGAAGTAAGAAAGAAAGTGACTTGCGGGGGATGATGCGAATTCCAAGAGTTCCAACCAACAACGCGGAGTAACAAAAAAATCAAAGTAACCTCGCCGTCGTCGCTTTGGAAAGCCGTTCATTGCCATTCAGGTCGTCGTACTTGTGGGTAAGGTTTTCCTTATTCCTTTTTATTTTTTTTCTTCTTCTTCTCGTGTGTTTCATCTCCCCCCTTTTTTTCTTTTTTGGTCTCTCTCTTTACACCGTCATGGCGATCGCTGCTCTGGGTGCGTGATCGTCTCTCCGATGATGGAAGCCCTGCACGCCGCACAAATCCGGCGTCGACATGGACCGTGTCAACGTCGTCCCGCTTTCCTGGTGCTGGAGAGAGGATGATGACGATAGGGAAGACGAGGAAGACACCGACACTGACGATGGCGCTGTCGACACTCCCGTCGCCACAGGAGACTCCGACCGGGCTTTGAATCCGAATATCGACACTAAGTTCGTCAGCGATTGCACACCGGCGTCTGGTTCGGGCAACGTCGTCGTTGTGGTAGTCGCTGCTATCGCTGATGACGATGCGACGACGACCACAGTGTCGCAGTCGACAACATCATCCTCGTTCTCCTCATCGTCATCATCTTCCGATGAAACGCCCGAAAAGTCACTGTCGTCGATGTTGTTGTTGTTGATGTAATTGCTGCTGGAATTGGTCAGGGTATTGTTGGTGTTGGTGGGACAACACCGACGACGAGAGGAAGTATTGCGAGACCGTTTCGGCACAATGGATGAGACGGCTTCTTCTAGCTCGTCTCGAGCTGGTCGCTTGCGCTTGGTGCCAGGTGACGGCAGGGATGACGAGGGTGACAACAGCGACGACGACGCGTCGTTGTTGGTGATATCACACAGGGCGGACTCCTGGCAGCTCACTCGCGTGTCCAGGTCGAAGATCGTCACTCGTTCTTCGGGCTCTTCTGGCTCAAACCTGGCAACGAGAGGGAGAAAAAAATAACACGTTAGTCAACAGAAGTTTCATCAGTTTCCTTTTCCCTCATCATAATTGATGATGAGAAGAAACTGGTGATCCGTGATATGGTACAGTACTTCATCGATATTCTTGAAAAATGCTGACCGACACTGTCGTCACCTAACTTCATACTGTACAAAAATGAGAACTAATCAAATGGGCGGACACCTTGCTTTTCAAAAATCGTGCCAAGAGAAAAAGGTTTCCTTTACACTTTCACTCAAGCAGCTCTAAAAAATCAGCTTTCATATCGCAGCAGATCATTTAGCAGTTCAAAAAGGAGGTTTTTTTTCTAGCCATAGCAAGAATTTACAGTATTAAGTAACAATACCTAACCCACCTCATTTAAGTCTAACTTATCCCGACCAAAATTACAGACGTTAGCCCCAAGAATAACGTAATCTGACACGAACTCACATGTGGATTTGAGTAATTTTACAATGGCGATATTGATGAGGGAGTAAAATGATATGATCCCTAATAAAAAGGAAGATTGGATCTCGACATTATTCAAAAATCTCATTCAATGAAAATCTACGCAAAAGCAAATTATGCGGGAAATGTTACACTTGCTCCAAGAAATCGCAAATCGATCAAAAAAACTCAAGCAACGTGAGAACATGCATTTCATGACGAAAAGACAGAGGTGTTTTCAAAAAACACAGAAGGATCTCAACATAACATCATCACTAGTCTACTTACGGACTAAATATTCCCATCGTTCTCACCAATTTATTTTTCGTTCAAAAGAAGAAATGAGACGGTGAACTTGAGCGTAGTACGACGATTGAGAACGAGTTCCCTTATCAAAGGTTCTGAAGGAAAATATGACCGAATGAGGCGATATTTCCACCGACGTGGTCATTTTTCCCACCACCCATTCGTGTTCACATCAACAAAGATTGTAGAGATTCAGTACTTCAAGGAGTTTCTCAGTTAATACGAATTTACTAATGCAAATACGACGAAAATGAATCAATGACCTGTTTTGATTCTGAGATTTAATTTTGTCAAGAGTCTCAAGACCAAAACTGTCGGATAATTGCTGTCTTGCAGGAATCGTTAACAATATCTTACACGAGTAATCTGCTTACTCGAAAGATCTTAGCTATTGCTACTAGCTGATCATGAATGTTTAACATTTGGGCGGAAGCCTGAGAAAATTATCTTCAACTCCTTGAAGATGCACTCCTTTTTCGGTCAATTCAGCGAAAAAATCATCATGAAAAACTTGGACCAATTAAATGAATACTGTATATACTGTGCTGGTTACTGCAACAGGCCTCATGAAGCTTAGCTTTACAGAACTAAACGACGGCAAAGAAAAATATGCAGTACTTCACAGTACTGTATCATACAGTATAAAATAATTTCGCACGGCAAACCCAATGCGCTCCTGACTAAGCTGCTCTTACAAAATTAACCCAAGCTGATTCGATCTTATGCCGTACTTCTCATTATTTTCTCTCGAACAGACACATCACTCGGAGAGTCAAGGAAGGGATACTTCGATGGAATCTGGAACACTATCGCACAAATTGAAAAAAAAAAGAGACCAGGAAGTAACCACTAGAAAAAACTACGGTATATCAGAAGTCCTTCAGGTGAGATAGTCAAGGATGAAGGAAGCGGGACGACTCGATTCTGTAAAAGTGTATTCTTTTTTTAGAATCGGGAAGTTTCGTTCAGAAGGTTATGCGTGACAGGAAAATTAAATCGACTGAACTGGTACTACCGTACATCAAATGCACATCGTAAAAAATTACCCTGTTGGAGGACTGTCCAATTCAGTTTACAGTATAGTAAATGCACAAAGCTTTCCACACAGGTAAATCATACACAAGAACACTTTTCTAAGAACCGAAGTTTAACCGACTCAAGTCAATTTTTTTTTCCAGCACCCGTCTGAATTCCTCAGACACAACGCATTAAAAACCTCGGGAACTCCAAGGTTTTTCTCTAAGATCTCCTTAGTCGAATTTTCAGAGGCCTTTTGGATTATTTTCTCGACAGAGGGACAAAAAATAAGTAAAAGACAGAATTTGATTTACTGTATTTCGAAAGTACAGTATGTGAGAGATTAAATTGGGTCAATGAACCCCTGCCTCGAAGTTCATCGTTGTGTCAACTCATTTTAGGTCCAGAATATCACCATTTAAAATTTAGTGCAATGCTTCTATGTTTCCCACAACAAAAATGCTTGGTTCCATAACTCAAACATCTATGACAAGTCAAATTTTTTTTACTGGTCCCTTGAAATTCGACTTAGAGGGGTTCAACTGTATCTTAAATTCTTGACGCTGAAAATGTTTGGCTAAAAATTTTTTCCAGGCACCCCATACGGCGAACAACTTGACATAGCAATTTGTATCTAACAAATTTCGTTAATCCTAGCTAAAACATTTCGAAGAACGTTCATGGTTAATCAAACTCGTGTAGATTTCCTCAAGATAAACACCAACAGCCTTAGATATTCAACCCCGTCATTATTTTCAAGTTCATGAGCCCTAATCTCGGCGGAAATGCGCATTTGAAAATATCGCAGCCACTCCATTCGTTTTACCCCATCAGCAATGCCACTTCAAGTTTCAATTAAATGTATCAACTTTCGACAGGTTATGTATAAAAAAAAAAACTCATTCGCAAACCTTTCTTTTATCCCCCTAGGAATCTAAGTTTATTAAAATCTGAAATTCGACTAAAGCTAAGAGATCGAACAAAACTTTGTCAGACGAACAAATGAGTTTTCCCTATTGGTTCCTAGGACTACTTCACTCAAGTCCCCGAAGCATCGTTCTGCGCACAGTTCACGAGATGCATACTAAAAAAGCTTTTCTCGTGCAACTGCGGGAAGTACCAGAATTTACCGCATCGCATTTAAACCGGTAACCATGACACCAAATATATTCCATGAAGAGTACTGCAACTGGAGTTCGGCAGCGCAATAAAACCTCGAAGAGGTTTCAGGGTGGAGAATAATACCTGTAAGGAGATCTTACCTCTCCACTGGAACTTAGTTCAGGGACAAGGCGGAGACAATTTTCAAAAATTCAAGAACATCAAAACTTTTATTCACACTACAATATACTTTTATTTATCATTCAATGAACGGATAACCCCTCCACAAATGTTTCATAACCAGCGGCTGTCTACAACCATTCAAATCTACGCTCAAAAGTACTGTTCTCTAAAGATTTTTAAACAACGTCAATTACTTGGCATGCGCAACATTTTTAGATAAACCGAATAACTCTTACAATAACATAACGTCTTTTACACGGAAGCCAGAAAACCAAATCGAATGCGCCCGAACGTTACTCTCAGATCAGGGTTCGCAGACGGGTAAAAAAATTCATCAGTTTCCGCAAGAAAGAACCGTTAAATCTGATGAGTTCGGTACTTGAAAAGACACGTAAAAGTTCGCAGATTCAGAAATCAACACACTCGAAACCAGAAACTTGACCTTCAGAACAATTCAAGAATACAGATCGCGTTACAGCACATGTTTGATCTTGTTGAGAGAAAGAGACAACGCAGCGCCAGAGGCTTATCTTTGGATTTCCAAAAAAAAAAAAAGAAGTTCCAATCTGATGCCTAAAAATACAGATAAGACAAAAGAATGTGAAAGAAAACAGCCATCAACGTTCACAACTTGACACTAACTTGAGATATTCTAGTCATTGGACTGAGGAGTCCATATTTTAGAAATACGACTAATTTGAAATCGTTACGTTTATTCATCAGAACTCCAACACAATTTTTGACAACGAAGGCAGGGTGAAAATCAAGACTGACGATCAGAAAGATAGGCGGACTCGGGATGTGAAATAATGTGCGATACAGTACTGGTACTTGAGGAATACGGGTCAAAATACTCGGAGTATTACCTAGCAAAATAATGCTTTGAACAATACTTTCCCCAAAAATTTCAGGTCAGAAGAATCCAAAATTACCTTGGATTACGACGTCAATTTTCACATACGAACGTAAAATACGATACAGTACTGTACGGTACAGATAGCTTCCCTTCCGTTCACCAGACAACGCCAGCACTCAGAAGCATTTTTATTGCTAAAAATATAAAAAATAAACGCCATCAAAGAGGCCAAAATTAACTAGTGAATACATTAAACGAGACTATAACTTTGTTACGTGAGCCATGCACCAGGACTTCGATTCATTCCAGGAAATGTTACAGACCTACAGAGTTGAATGAACTCTTGGTCGGGAAATTCCAAGCAACTTAAAAACGAATACTACGCATCTTTGAATACTGAGGTTCCGCACATGTCTCAGTAAGACAGGCGTTAACAGTAATGGAACCCATGAAAAATTGTGCAAGAAAAACTCAATCTTTTTTTGAACATAACTCTGAAAATCACGGACAGTTCCTTGAAGATTAAGAAGTGTGTAATGGAAACTATAGAAGAGAAAAAAGGATAAATGCAGAACACGTTATCGTTACTCAGCAGCATCCTTCACGGAATACCTCTCACTGAGTCATGGTTTCAATGAACCCGCCAGAAACGTGTACCACAATATGACATTGCAACTAACGGAATAAGTTTCATATCGAATGAGGTGACACACCTCTAATATTAGAACAAAAAACCAATGGAGCATACGAGGAACAAAAGCGTCGAGAACATATGGAGTAGTGTATATTCAACTTCTACTCACGATTCAAACTCAAGTTACGGAGTTTCGCCGGAAAGAAAATCATTCTACATTACTGAACATATATTTCTGATCAAAAATCGACCAACTCACCCGAATCGGTGTCTCGAGAAAGAGTCCATGCAGGGGATGTCTTTGTTGCCCTGGGAGTCGTGGGCCGGTGGGTCGGGAAAATGACCGAATGCAGGTTCGGGTAAACACGGCTGACATCTCAACGAGTCCACCATTCTAAGAGTCTCTTCCATGAAGGCGCTGCGGGCCTTGTGGAGCACAGTGGCCACAAGGAGGCTGTGGTGCAGCTTCATGCCACCACGCTGGGCACGGGCCTGCGCAATCTTGCCCAACGACACGGACATGAGGTGACGAGCGTCGGCCGTCATGGTGTGTCCTCACAACGAACAACACGCACTAGAAACAAAACAAAATCTGCGTTCACTTCCTCGCTTCTTTTTTTCCTCCCCCTGGGAACCAAGGGATCGTCTTCTCAACAACAATTGAATCCTCGACACTTTTTCGGTGCTTGTCCCCCCTCTACCTCGCCCTCTCGATTCAACTTCGGAAACCTGAGCAACATCAGAATCATGTACATGAACATTCGAAACAATAAGTAATCAACAGTGCAAATCACTTCCCGACGCTACGGAATCTGCAGGGATTCAGCACATATCCAACCCAACGAACTCACAATAGCAGAAATCAAATAATCCAATATGTGAATCACATAGTCCATCACCAAGCGCCTTTCACACAACCTTGCCGACAGATTTTATCTCACAACTCACGTAAGGTTACTAAATAAAACTATTCCAAATATTTACGTTTTAAAACCTCTGTTGAACATAGATCGCCATCTACTCCTGTAGCAATAATGTATCCAGATAATCTGGGATCCCGGATCACTTCTGAATTCAATAGAGAGCGCAATTCGCGATTTGGTACATTACGTCACACATCTGAGAAGGAACTACAGTATTCCAATGACGGAAGTGCTTCTGAGGCTCTTATTTGAAATCTTGGGCTACGAGTTTACCCAAAACCGAATTCAATCAATCTTCACTGTACGTCACGCGCGCATTAACGAAGAGAGAAGCTAAGGAGTTCTCATGTCCGGTGAAACTTTTCATCGACTCAAGAGAATTCTGAATGGAAGACCGTAGGGAAAAGTCCTCTACACTGCTTTTCATTCTGGTGAAGTTCGAACTCAGAGTTGGTCCATTTCAAATGCTCACACATGAAGGAAAATTCGAACAAGTGCAGTTGAAGATGTTCATAATGATTTACACTAGTACTCAATTAAAGTGAACTTTCAGATTGAAATTTCGAGAAAGCTGATACGTCAATACCTCCATTGAACGTTGTGCGCCCATGCCCATATAATTCAACAACGAAATTGATCATGCAAGAGGACACCACAATTCGGTCCAAGAAATGTCAGTAAGCTTAGTTGGACAATAACTTTCGCTACGAGCACAAGAAATTCGAACACGACTCTTCGATCATTCACGGAACACCCCGAAAAAATTAAAAAAAAAACCGCGAAAAGTTAATCGTCGAGTTTTCTGCACGGCCATAAATTCTGCATTTCATTTCGAAATAATGAGATTTCACAAAATGAACCACTCACGACGACAGGTATTACTACTCAGCCATCCCGATCAATACGACTGCACTCGGCCGCGCCCAAAGCGGAACTGAGCTACGCGCGGCGGGTTACCCGCCCTCCAACACTGCTCCCGTACGAGCGAGCAGATTAGTGCAGAAACAGAAGCTTCGCGCCTCGTCCACGCGTTTTAGAAAGACAGCGGGCGCGGGTCCGCGACTCCTCGTGAAAGTGCTGCGGATCTCGATTCACCGGGGGTGAGGAAGAGATGGTGATGGTGTTGGCGAGGGGGGGGGGGGGGGGGGGAAGCTAGCAACGCGCAGTCGGTTAGTAAGTATGAGCACAAGTTAAAGTAAAGTAGCCGACCAGCCAGTAACTCTCTATATCTCTCCCTCTCTCCGAGTGTGTACATGCGTGTGTTCCTTCATAGTCCTTGCTTGCTTCACTTGCTCCTTGCGCTCTCTTCTTCCTTCCTGCCTTCGCCCCTTCTGTCTGTTCTCTCGCTTCGCTCGCTGCGTGCGTCTCGTTGTGTCTTGCTTGCGCTCTTCGCGGCGAGTTCCGCAGGTGAGCTCGTCACCAATAAATTTGAGCCGCCTCGCCCTCCCCCCCCCTTTCCCCCGAACACCATGAAATCTTTCTGCTAGCTGATGGTGGGCAGGTACTGGATGATGAAGTACCGCGAGAACAAGAGGCGAGCAAGCGGCTGCGACTCCCGATTTCATACTCGATTCGTTCCTGAACGTCTCACATTCGTTTCCGTTCTACCGATACCCAGGTGTCAGTTTTGAGTAGCATTCTGGAATAAATTGAGGGGAATATAGACAGGCTTCTTTTTTTCTTGATTTTTGGTTTCTTTCAAAAGCTCAGGAACAAAATTTTGATCTCAACTGCAACTGAAAAATTTTACAAAAACGACAGATCGTTTTTTTCGTAATTATTCTTTTAAAATGCATTTTCCTGCAGCTCGTAGCAGGTATTAGATGATACAGGAACATGCCTGGATTTTCGTAATTACTCTCTGGTACAACCGAGCAATTCTTCCTAGTATCCTCGACCACAAGCAATGGTTTGGATGTTTTGGTCTGTAATTTGAAATTCGATATATTTGTTTGTTTCTGAGCTGAAATGTTTTGATATTAATACTGGAACAAGACTTGAGTCAAGCTATTACAGGGGGACTCTTTCTACCACAATCATGATTAAAACAATATTCTCAGCATAAAAATGTTTGTCCAGTCCAACAGTCCTCTCTATCCACATTAAAAGGGTTCTATATAACAAAATTATATCTGCATTGATTATTTTCTGGCTCCTTGCATATTGTTGTAGAGAGAGACCACCTGCATTCATTGCTAAAAGTATTCCTCAATTTCAGGAGTAATATACTCCTTGCTTTGACAAACTCTCCATTCACATTGAATGGAAAATTTTGCATTTAGCATCAAAATCACAAAAAGCCTCTCATAACATTTTCCCTTGCATCAGTTCCACTGTTGAACATTTCCTGGAAGATATTTTCAATTATTTGAAAACTGTAGCAACACAAAGATTACTTGCAAGTAAAGCATTCAAATTTTGCAGAATTGTGAAAAGCAAACTATATGAAGCTCCCATCTCTATGCAGTATGCTGAAAACATTTAATTTCAAGTCTCCATTTAAAGCAGGTTGATCAATAATGTGAGCAGGAGTTTGACAATCCAATGCAATCAAAAACGTATGTCCATGTCCATCAATCCAGTAAGTAATGAAGCAATTGAACCCATCATGTGTTGGCGTCAGTGCCATCAATCCGACCCAGGACAAATTTCAGATAACAACGGCTTGAAAATGATTCTTTATGATTATCCAAGTTTTTCACTGAAAGTCCTCTGTTAGGCACCCAGGATAATCAACCTCTTCAGGTATTCATCGTCCCTGGGGAATCTCGCGGGATACCTTCGAAGGATCCATTTGAATCGAAGAAACTTCACGGACCAGTGGTCGATTTTGTCTCTCCTTCAGCCTGCAGGCCAAAAAAGGAGAGGAAAAAAAAAAGATATCTTCTCCAGCGTTTGGTGTGGGATTTTTGTGACCAAAGGCGGACTCTCGGTCTCTCTCCTTTTCTCCCTTCGCCTTTTTTCTCCAGGTCCCGGTTGCAGCGAGCGTAACGGTGCGTTCATGCTTCCGACTCGTCCGCGTCAGGCCTCTCAAGTGCGGCTTTTCCGTGAGCCAGCGTTGAAGCCCCACAACTGAGGCTTGACGAGGTGCTCATATATCTTCGTTCACCCACTTAGAGGACCGGAAAAACCGAGCCACTAACCATTCTCTCACTCACTGCTGGGAGACGAAAAAAAAGAAAAAAAGAAGGCATCCTAATACTGCAACCGGCATTTGAACCAGTGATGCGCGAATCACCATGATGGTGTGGCAGGACCGCAGGACACAGTAAGTGAAATGGCGTCCTGGTCATCCAAGGAACTCTTGCAAACCATGGGCTCAGGACCAGTGATAGTGGTGTATGGTGCTTAGGAACGACGTTGAAGCACATTTTATGATCTTCTGAAAACATCCATGTTCAGAAGATTAATGGCCCACACAGCATGGCATGTGAAGTAAACCTAATCGTTTCCTTCTTCCCTTTTTTTTTGTTTAATCCCACAGGTGGCTGGTCAAGTTTCATCTGAGGAAGTTGATTTCAATGGGATGTCTACCAAATCCAAATGAGTGAGTTTGAAGTTAGAAATGGGTATATTATATTCACTTGAGGCCCATGCACTCTCATGTAAGGCACACATTTCAGTTTCTGTGACTCTAAGACTGCAATACAGTCATACTTCTCCAAGTCAAATTTCAAGCAACCATTAGAAATGAATTAAGTTGGGGAGATTTTGAGTAAAAGAAACAACATTTTTTGTTGTGGGAAACATAGAAGAATTGCAGGAAATTATACATGGTGATATTTTGCGATGTAAATTGCTTCTCAAATCAGCTGACAGGATGCTGAACTTCGGGTCAGAGATTCATTTGCCCAATTACTCTTTCCCTTCCTTTCAAAACACATCAAGTCACTTTTTATTGATTATCTCTTTCCTGTGTCAAGAAATAACTACCCAAATGCCATGGAAAATTTGTGGTAAGGGAGTTTGAACATCTCTAAATTATAAATGTTTTTAATGCATTGTTTTTAAGCAAATTCAAACAGGGACTTGAGAAAATTAACTCAGGGTGGTATTTGACTTTGGGAGGTTCCAATAATCAATTTTCAACTGTAATTTTAAATTATTTCCATTACAACTTGTTCTTCTTTTAACAGTTGCCCAAAATTGCCTGATTAGAATCAAATGTAATTCACACCTAAACTTCTAAGACTTTTTTGAAATTTATTCCCACGCATGTGACAAGCATCCCTTTCTTTCCTTTCAATTTTGGGTGCAATGTGTTCTTGGTACTCAAGTAAATAAACAGTACAGTAACAGGCAAAGATTATCAGTTATTACAAGAGTTGAATGCAGAGGTAAAAGTCTTTCAGCAATATGGTGTAGCTAACATTGCTGATGAGGGACTGACCAAGAAGATCAGCTATGGTGTGCTTCTCATTTCTGAGTGGGGAAGAAAGAGATTCTTTAACTGAGAGAGCTTCATTGAGAAATTCTCAGTGATGTAGACAATCAGGGATGGCATTGCGTCCATTCTTCCTGGTTTCAAACAAGTTTACATTTTAGAAGCTAGATTAGATCTGAAATTATGCCACAAAGATATAGTCCAAACACTCTGGAAAATTTGACTATATGGAGATTAGTTTGTGATTAGCTTTGAGCTGGTGGATAAATTCTGAAAATTCTAGGCCTTCGAGAATTTGGCCAGAGATTGGGCAGTACGATAGAATTTGACAAAAGGAGGATTTCAACTTGGGAAAATTAGACTCAGGAAAGTCCCACTACTTTCGGTCATCCCCATGTGGTCCGCAAACATGTCCATGTTCTGAAAGTTGTAACAATCAGAAAAAAAGTTTGATGAGCACTATCGTACTGTACTGCACAATACAGTACTAGATTTCACCGAGGAAAGCACAACCTGCTTGGACACCCGATGCGGACACAGAAGCGATATTGGTGGGCGAGATGTCAATAATTCAAGAGGAATGAGCTATCCGCGCCGGGAAAAGTTTTTGGGGTGATGTGAAACAGGAGCAGCTGAGTTCTCGCCGCCTGAGGTTGCCAAAGCGCTCTGCACTAAGACACGCCACCAGCTTCCGTATTTTTGCTTATGGTATCGATCAAAATGATCCCGTAGACCAACTTCTTTCAAATTTGAGGCACGACCGTTTGTGAGATTCGCACTTGAATCCAGTTTTCTCGAAAAACCAAGTGAAAGCAAATGTGAAAATCCCCTTTTCTGAATTAAATATCTCTGCGGATTCGAAGGAGTAAATTCACTTTTTTGTGTAGTTCAATCGCCATCTCAATCTCAATGCGCTCTTTTTGATATCAGGATTCAATTTTTAATGCTCTTGAACTAAAAATACTGAATTGGTGGAACAGTTTTATTTTTATGGAATTTTGATGTAGAAGAGTGTTAATTGACTTAGCCATTAAAGTGAAGACACCACAAACTTGCAAATCCCATTGAATATACAAGACGCCATCAAAAATTATATGCTATAAAATAAAAGGTTAACCCGCATTTCTTGAGCCAGAAGTTTTTGCAACAAAATGAAGTTTCAAAAATGAGCAAATAAGGTGNGGCTGAGCAGGCGCAGTCCGGAGAGTTCACGCCGAAAAGGCACTCGGTCGCAACTTCGGGGTGTTGACTCCGAACTGCTCCACGAGTATATAGAAGCAAGTGGGTGAATCTCCTGGCCTTTTTGGCTCCCACTAACCATTCTCTCACTCACCGCTGGGAAACGCAAAAAAAAGAATGAGGCATCCTAATACTGCAACCGGCATTTGAACCAGTGATGCGCGAATCACCATGATGGTGTGGCAGGACACAGTAAGTGAAATGGCGTCCTTGTCATCCAAGGAACTCTTGCAAACCATGGGCTCAGGACCAGTGATGTTGGTGATGTATGGTGCTTAGGAACGACGTTGAAGCAGATTTTATGATCTTCTGAAAACATCCATGTTCAGAAGACTTATGGCCCACTTAGCCTGGCATGTGAAGTAAACCTAATCGTTTCCTTCTTCCTATTTTTTAATCCCACACCCTGGCTGTTCAAGTTTCATCTGAGGAAGTTGATTTCAATGGGATGTATACCAAATCCAAATGAGTGAGTTTGAAGTTAGAAATGGGTATATTATATTCACTTGAGGCCCATGCACCCTCATGTAAGGCACACATTTCAGTTTCTGTGACTCTAAGACTGCAATACAGTCATACTTCTCCAAGTCAAATTTCAAGCAACCAGCAGAAATAAATTAAGTGAGGGAGATTTTGAGGAAACAACCTTTTTGTTGTGGGAAACATAGAAGAATTGCAGAAAATTGTACATGGTGATATTTTGTGATGTAAATTGCTTCTCAAATCAGCTGACAGGATGCTGAACTTGGGATCAGAGATTCATTTGCCCAATTACTATGTCCCTTCCTTTCAAAACACATCAAGTCACTTTTTATTGATTTTATCTTTCCTGTGTCAAGAAAATGACCACCCAAATGCCTTGGAAAATTTGTGGTAAGGGAGTTTGAACATCTTTAAATTATAAATGTTTTCAATGCATTGTTTTTAAGCAAATTCAGACAGGGACTTGAAAAAATTAACTCAGGGTGGTATTTGACTTTGGGAGGTTCCAGTAATCAATTTTCAACTGTAATTTTAAATTATTTCCATTACAACTTGTTCTTCTTTTAACAGTTGCCCAAAATTGCCTGATTAGAATCAAATGTAATTCACACCTAAACTTCTAAGACTTTTTTGAAATTTATTCCCACGCATGTGACAAGCACCCCTTTCTTTCCTTTCAATTTAAAGATAAATGTGTTCTCGGTACTCAAGTAAATAAACAGTACATTACCAGGCAAAAGATAATCAGTCATTACAAGAGTTGAATGCAGAAGTAAAAGTCTTTCAGCAATATGGTGTAGCTAATATTGCTGATGAGGGACTGACCAAGAAGATCAGCAATGGTGTGCTTCTCATTTCTGAGTGGGGAAGAGAGATTCTCTAACTGAGAGAGCTTCATTGAGAAAATTCTCAGTGATGTAGACAATCAGGGATGGCATTGCGTCCATTCTTCCTGGTTTCAAACAAGTTTAAATTTTAGAAGCTAGATTAGATCTGAAATTATGCCGCAAAGGTTATAGTCCAAACACTCTGGAAAATTTGACTATATGGAGATTAGTTTGTGATTAGCTTTGAGCTGGAGGATAAATTCTGAAAATTCTAGGCCTTCGAGAATTTGGCCAGAGATTGGGCAGTACTATAGAATTTGACAAAAGGAGGATTTCAACTTGGGAAAATTAGACTCAGCAAAGTCCCACTATTTTTGGTCATCCCCATGTGGTACGCAAACATGTCCATGTTCTGAAAGTTGTAACATTCAGAAAAAAAAGTTTGATGAGCACTATCGTACTGTACTGCACAATACAGTACTAGATTTCACCGAGGAAAGCACAACCTGCTTGGACACCCGAGGCGGACACAGAAGCGATATTGGTGGGCGAGATGTCAATAATTCAAGAGGAATGAGCTATCCGCGCCGGGAAAACTTTTTGGGGTGATGTGAAACAGGAGCAGCTGAGTTCTCGCCGCCTGAGGTTGCCAAAGCGCTCTGCACTAAGACACGCCACCAGCTTCCGTATTTTTGCTTACGGTATTGATCAAAATGATCCCGTAGACCAACTTCTTTCAAATTTGAGGCACGACCGTCTGAGAGATTCGCACTTGAATCCAGTTTTCTTGAAAAACCAAGTGAAAACAAATGTGAAAATCCCCTTTTCCGAATTAAATATCTCTGCGGATTCGAAGGAGTAAATTCACTTTTTTGTGTAGTTCAATCGCCATCTCAATCTCAATGCGCTCTTTTTGATATCAGGATTCAATTTTTAATGCTCTTGAACTAAAAATACTGAATTGGTGGAACAGTTTTATTTTTATGGAATTTTGATGTAGAAGAGTGTTAATTGACTTAGCCATTAAAGTGAAGACACCACAAACTTGCAAATCCCATTGAATATACAAGACGCCATCAAAAATTATATGCTATAAAATAAAAGGTTAACCCGCATTTCTTGAGCCAGAAGTTTTTGCAACAAAATGAAGTTTCAAAAATGAGCAAATAAGGTGCAGCAGATGGACTATCTCCACAACAATATCATCAACAATTCTTTTCTGTATAACTCATTTTTTGTTGGTCCCATCAACTTTCTTCTGCATGATATAGTGGTTTTTCACAATGAAATTCCCTCAACAACAAAATTTGCTGGTCCCTTGAATTTTGTTGGAGGGAGTCCACCTGTTTTGGATTCATGATTAAGTGAAGTTTAATCATCAACTTGGTCTTACCACTGGTGATTATTTATGGAAATTGAGGTGAATGCTTAAGCCATCTGGCTGAATAACAAGAACAAGGGCAATTTTTTATGATTGATGCAGAATGCGACGAACCATACATAGTTCATAATCAAAAAATCAATGAAATGAAAAGAACTTATAAACTGACATGATTTTACTCAGTAGAGGTAGACTCAACATTTTCTTATTCATCCATGTTCTTTTGACAACATAACCTGGTCTTAGTGCACCTATAAATTGAAGTACTGCATAAGCAGACAAGCAGCTTTCTATAACATATTCATCTCAATTGTTTTCAGCATAACAAAATGGCCATTTTAGCATTGAAAAAAAAAAAAAACAGAGAGAGAGAGAGAGAGAGGAGAAAGAGCGCGAGTAAATCCATGTGACCGTGAATCTTGTCTTACCACAACATATTCTCCCCCAAAATTGATACATACTGCAGGCAATACTGTACAACGAACACCAGGTGGCTTTCAACATCCTGTATTATATACGCTTGCTGAATTGATGAGCAGAGTACCAATAATGATGATACCGGTGAACACGGACGTATCGGCAGTCAGTACGCCGACCAACGAATACGATGACAGTAAGAAACTCATCTTAGAATGCTGAGGGTATCTTTTCGTGGTCAGGATGTCGATTACTGTATAGCAAGACAAAATCATTCCGATCAAATGACCTTCGAAAATATCAAAGGAGACAGATAATGAAATACAGTACTGTACAATGAGCGAACAACTTCAGGCGCAGTGCTATCAAGGAATGATCCAACATACCACTGTATAATACTTAGGTAAAAGAGTTCCGGAAATCTTGAAATTTAATAGCCTGGAAGAATGGTCAATCGGAGAGATGGTTTAGCGCTTGAAAATTAAGAATCATGCCCGCTGTGTTGCTTTATCTCAATCAGAATAAATCTGTTGACCGGTTCTACAGTATTTCAAGCCCAGAATATGGTACTGGTCCTGTACTGCAAAATACAGTACCAAGTCATGCGGTTAATGCGAAACCCGGTTATTTCATATCTCTCAGGTTCTCATCTTCACTCGTGAAAATTTTTCCAAGAGTCTGAGATCCACGGTTCTGGCCATTTCCACCGATCATCTCCCAGCCTCCGGGTTCCCAATTCGCTCAAGACAGATAAGCAAAAGCGAACCCAGGTCCCACATAGTCTATGTATTCATGAACAGCTCTCGAGCAAAAAGAAGAGCACCAGCATTCGGTTGGAGCCGGAATGGCGCGCTGGCGACCCTCTGTTCCTTGCCGTTCTCGGCGCTCGGGAAATATGGGGCGATCTGCGACGCACTTGGCTCATTTGGTTCCCTTCCGCGCGCCCTCAGATTTTTCTTCCTCTCTTTCCCTTCCCTCCTTTCGCGCTGCTCGTTCTCATATCACCCCCTCCCCACCTTCTTCATCCTCACACTTTGTCACTAACCTCCCTTCTTCGTTACTCATTCGCTCGCGTCATGCTCCCTCTCACCCATCCATGACTGAGAGCTAACGGCAGTTCGGCGGAGCATTGTTTGCGTACAGGTTGCAACAAGCCTGAAACCTTATGCGCTGAATCGGGAGTACCTTGGTCGTAGCAGGATTAGGCTGAGTTCCGCGATTTCTGAACTGGTTTNATTCGCTCGCGTCATGCTCCCTCTCACCCATCCATGACTGAGAGCTAACGGCAGTTCGGCGGAGCATTGTTTGCGTACAGGTTGCAACAAGCCTGAAACCTTATGCGCTGAATCGGGAGTACCTTGGTCGTAGCAGGATTAGGCTGAGTTCCGCGATTTCTGAACTGGTTTGGGTTCTTTTGGTAGGATGGACTACTTTTCAATGTGTCAAGAAATTCATCTGGCCTTTGTTTAACAACTTGGAGAGCCAATATCCTCAACTACACAAATTCTGGGATGGTTCAAAAGTTTGGTTGGTACCCATTTTTCTGTCTAGATCAGTGCTCCCCAAACCTCCAGACACATACGTTTTTTGGTGGTTTGCAGGAAATCTTCAGCATAATCAATTTATCAAAAGTAACAATGAAGTCTGTTATATTTATCCAAAATTTTGGAAAGACAATGCCAGTTCAAATTATTTTATGAAAAAGAAAGAGTTGGCATTTCTCCAAATAACACTTTAGACCAATTTCCACCTGTTGAAATAAATTATTTAAAATTTTTCAATTTGAGAAGCCTTTCTCAAAGTTCACCTTTCTAATTTTTGAAGACATTCCACTTCAGCTGCTCCATTTGTTTTTGCATTGATTTTTTTTTCAAAACATCAGAAACTTCCAAGCACCCATCATCAAGTCTTTCAAACAAAACTTTTTTGAGTCTGGAAGAATTTTTATGAAACCTTGCCAGTCTGCAGCAAATGTTTTGGGAATTTGCCAATCTGCAATTTTTTTAGATTTCCAGTCTGCAAACAATTTTATGGAAATTTGTGTCTGTAGGCCCAAAAAGGTTGGGTAACACTGGTGCAGATAAATGAGATTGGTCTCATCTTTACATTCTGTTTGGTACTGTACTGTATATTGTATTGTACCCTGAACTATTTCAAATACACTGGAAGTGATGAGAGGATTCAGGACCACACACGTTACATTGCTCTTCTGAGGGTATGGTTATGGTTGGAATTAATGCCCTTCAGTCTTTGAACACATTGGAATTCTGATACTGTAAATGTGGACTTCACAACAAAGATCAAGGGGCTGTAAAAAAGTTTGTTGTAGAGAGAATTTTGTTATACTGTATATAACACTTTCAACATGGGGAGAAAACCCTCTGGGAATAGAAGAAATATGTTTGTAGAAAAATTTGTTGTAGACAAGATTGTTGTGGAGAGAGTCCACCTGTAATACTGTGGTGTGCCTTGATCTTGTCATCTCATTACAGTTTCTGTCAGTCAAGTCTTCATATATGACCTCTCCTCTAAGAAATTACTTTTGTTTCCTCAGCTGCAATGGATGGTTCACTCAGTTTGTTCATCAAGCAACTTATAATAGAGATTCTTTACACAAGCATCTGAGTTAGAATCATATGAACAAAAGAAAGATTCATCTGTTGATGACTCAGAACAAGCCAATGCTCAAATGCTAAGACTTTCCTCAATTTTGTTGACTAGACAAGGGCATCTTCAAAGAAAGCATCAGTTCATTGCTGACCCAATAATTCCCCAAAGCAGATAAATTTCTCCCCTCATTATCCAGCCTTTCCTTGGTAGCATTATCAGGAAATTTCACCCCAGTCAGTTCTGCCCAACTTAGATGTGGCCAAGGGCCACATAACTGCATTTTTTGTGGTCAAAGGCCACACGTCAGAGGCTCCATTGTGGCCCTTGAGGGGCAAAAATAGAGATTAATTAATCTTTCATACAACAGATGCAAAAATAAAGCTGTAATGCAAACACTCATCCGGAACAGCAATATATTTAATAAAAAATGATTTGTAGAACAAAGAGCTGGACAAAGGAAGAGCTTGTCACCCATAAAATCTCAGCATAAAGAGCAGAAAAACTGTTCAATTGTTTGCTTTATAAACATCCCATTAACTTTATAGGGTTTTTTATCAGGCGTACAAAGATTGAGTGCAATACTTTTGTCATTTGCTAATTCTTGATGATTTGCTTAGTTCCCAGGAAATCATTGAATAGTGTACTGTATTCAAAGGCTTATGGGAAATTCGCCCATTACCATTTTTTCAAGAGTTTTCCAAATTTTCCCATTTAAATGAACATTTTCCAATTCTATTCGGTTCTATGCATGATTGAATTACAGGCATTCCTTTATTGAATTTTTGCAGGGATTTTTAGATTTTAAAATTTATCTTGATCATGAATAGTGGCTGGTGCCACTTTGAAAATTGTAGGAAAAGGACAGCAGGACAGTTCAATAGTCTCAGCTGGCTGGATCTGGCCCATGGGCCACACATTGGGCAACATTGGTCTTTAGTCAAAAATTTACTCTTTCAAAAGTTGTATTCAATTATTTTCAGGCTGAGGTTTGCTTTTTCCCTAATTTTTTTTTTCATGGGAAGAGTTGTCAGATCTGGGACATGAAAACCTAACATTTTTAATATTGCTTTATTATTTTTGTGTGTTTTATTTTTACATGGGAACTACCTGTAAATCCAAAAATGCATGAAAGATCCAAATGCTTATCCCAAACGGCCGTGGTTTACGGCGCCGAGTGGTGCTTGTGTGGCGTCAATCTCTCAAAACGCGCGAGAAGATGTTGCTTTGCTGATTCAATTATTCCGGAAAGCTGAGTTGTTCTGCGCCCTTTGGAGGGTGCGTAATTCCCTCAGGACGATTGAGATTTAACGACAACAGGCAGATAACCGTTGTTGCTGTGTGCCGAAATGAAGGTGAACTTAGCTTACAGCTATTCACATCGATTTTATTTCACGTCAGGCACAGATCAGGCATGCAGAGCCATTGTACAATTTTTCATAAGCAACTTCGAATATTACAATTCGGGTGTTGAGTTAAAGGGAGGTTTCGCGTCCCTGCCTGAAAATTACAATAAACCAAAAATGTCAGACACAGACTCGACAAATGCACAACACAAAAATTAGGATCTCGAAATACAAGACAACTTAAATGGAGATCCTTAACACTCGCGTCGAAATTGCACACAATCAATTCGCGAAAATTAAATCTTCAAAAATATTTTCACAAAAATATACAAGTCCGAAAAATTCACACTCGAAAAATGTCAAAGTCAAATCCCAGTGCGAGGCAGAGCACAGAATGAAAATCCTACCAGTCCCAAGCTCAAAACGCGAGGCGGCGGGAAAAGGGGGATCGCGCGCAAGCAAAGGGGGATCAGATAACACCCCTTTGGCGTGGTCGCTCTTCCGTCCCTTTTCCAGGGGTCGAGGACTCGGAGATCGCTATCTCCCTTCCAAAATAAGAGGGTTGAGTTTTCCAACTACAAAAGAACCAGATGTCCCTATCCTTTTTGCGCGCTTGTCGGTTTCTTCTCAAGTCAAAAAACAAGTCGG
>CAJPEX010002049.1:0-19507 GCA_905338405.1 Notodromas monacha
CTCAGTGGCCGCCTGGATAGATGTCCACCCTGGACGTCTATAAGGCCGTTTTTAGTGCGTAAACCCTAGTGGTTTACGCCCAAATTATTTGCTGGGAATGCATCAAAAATAGAAGAAAGCCATCTAAAATAGGCTCGAACAGCCTGGGAAAACGCCAGAAATCCTAATTGGTATACATATTCTGATTTTAAAAGCTTGTACTATAGTTCAATAAGTCCCAAATGATTGAACCTAGTTTTAAAATGAGGAACTGAAACACATAATAACTCAAAGAAACTTACAACTCCGCAAAACTCTTTGAGCAACAGAACACTTTTCACCACAAAGTTCAAATTGCAAATGCTTGCTGCTGGTTCTTTGCTGGACACAAAAAAGAACAGAAAATATTAATCTCTCATTTGCATTGTTTTCAAAAAGAGGTTTGCCTTCATAAGAAGTTATTTTAGATTTGGGAAGTGTTGTGTGGTTTCATATGCATCACATTTGGAAGTTTTATTCATCACTTGTGTTCAAGTTGTTGAGTACAGTATTTCTATGTTCCAGCTTCTATATTTTATCTGATGTGTTTTCCTTGATAAACAATTAGGTTTTTGGTTTGGATTTGTAATCTCCCAAAATACCTTTCGCATACTTTTTGACTGTTCTCCATCTGCAAAAGAACAATCAATGCTGCTTTCTAGATGAATAATACTTCAGAGGCTCTCAGGGATTTTCCATGAACTACGCAAAAATTCCTGCGCAAAAAATCAAGTTCCATCCCTACAGCTGTTGATTCTCTCAGCTGGCAGTGTGATATTACAGTACTGTATAGTACTAGTGAGCCCTAAATAGTGCCACTCGAGACCATGAAAAGAATTGTCTCTTTACTTGCGATTCGAACAGAATTTTTCTCATAAAAATGTATGTGAATTTCTTTCAAATGTACGGTAATATATGTCAGCATACTCATCCATTTATAGCTGACACGATGATTGTACAGTATTTGCATTTAGTTCCTCTGTCACGTGGATTGGAAAATTAAATTTTCAAATAAAGTAATACCTGATTGACATCAATTGCATGTTTTATATTCGGGACTACGAATTTTTATGCATTGATTAAATTGAGTTCTCAATGAAAGGAGAAATTATCTCATAGATATGTCCAGCAATTGTCTCTATAATAAACGGCAATTTTAACACCCAAATTCACAACGTAATGATTTTCGATTCTTGCATTCACGACATATAAATACAGTATACTGCATAACCAGAAATACTTGATGGCAAAGATATTTTTTACTAAATTGCATGAGTCAAAAAGTATGTTTCATCGTGAAAAAAACAGAACAGATTGTAAAATTTCTACTGATGATTTTTAATTTTGCTGTTAACAATGCAATCACGTATAGCATCGGGCTTTGCTTCAAATTCACCGAAAAAAAATAAATAAAATAAACTATAGGGCATCAATAATGATATATGCAGACGACATTTTTGATGCAACTGTAATTGTGTGCTTCGTTCTGAAGGCATCTATTTTGAAGGTCACCACTGAAAATCCATTGTGGAAAGTGGAGTAGATGAGCTTATATATACATCCATCGTTCATTCATAGGATTCCCTCATTGCAGAAATTTTCTCAGTATCATTTGCAGGAACCTTTTGAATCATGGTCTCCTTTGCCAAAATGACACCCAAGACTTCATAACCTTGCTGATTCGAAGGATAATCCGGTGTGACGACATCGCCTGATTCTCCTTGCTCCAGTAGCAAGAAATTGCCGTGTCTTTTCAAAACGAAATTAATCATTCGTCAGGAAAGTTTATGTGGAAGAAATGAGTTTGTAAGAAGCAGGGAAAAATAGGTCAAGTACCCTCATAACGATTTAAAGTGCTCTTGGAAAGGTTATACAGGGGCTTTTCAATGACAAATGCATTCAAATTTTGGAAACCAATTGCAAACGCCTATATAGATATTACTTCGCAATATCAAAACACAAAGGAATATTCATGCAGTCAATTGATTTTTTGATTGAGCAACTCACAGCACGTCTATTATAAATCCTAAATTCATGAATATTTAGACTTACAATCATTTTTATTTGCAGATACTGTATTACTGTACTGTATCACCAAAGCAATTTATTTTGATTTATGTCATTCATTTAGCAAATAAAGTTGGATCACTTGAACTCATATTTCCTCAAGACAAATAATCTCTCAAATAAGTTGAACGTTTGCTTGGACCTGGTCTGAATTTGCATAAATAAGTAATGTAATAATACGAAAGTGATTTTTCTAAATTGGAAGGTCAAGACATTCACTTTCAATTTTCGATGACTTGAACTTCAAGAAAAATTTCGACCTTTAATCCCAGAAAATTTCTGGGTTTCAGGAGAATTAAATTTTATGATTATCAATTGATGAGTGACTAATTTCCAAATGTGCAATTATATGAAACGAATTTCTCATACACCAAACTGTGCCTCTGAAATAAGCTGCTATTTTACTCGCACTCGTGTCCCGGAAAAATTTGTTGAGCTAAAAATTATTGACAGTCAATCGCCGAAATCATATCAAACAATATTTTGTACAGTACTTCCAAAATAAGCGGTCAATTTTTACTAAACTGAATACAATCTTTTTCTACTAATAACACGATTGAAAAACGATTTAATTTACAATTAGGATGACATTGACAGAATATAAAAATTCAAAAATTTGAAATAACGTTCAATTCGAGTTCCTGAGTGTTTCTGAAGCATAAAAAGAAGAAAAACACGCGGGTTCGCGTGCACAAAGCCAAAACTATTTTGTTCGAGGCGTGAAATCGTGTGTGAAGTGAAATTCGCAACTCTTTTGTTTTTCCTGCGGCGAAAAATGGTGAACACACATTGGACAAAAGGTACAACTCTATCATATCATCATGATTTCATGATCATGGCTTAAAAAATTCCAAAGTGTTACGCATTATATTTCGTGACTCCAGTTTGGACTTGTGCTGGGTGGAGAATGAGAAAAAAATGGAAAGACATGACACCGCAACCCCCGTGGGCAAACACTTGAAAGTGCCTCCAGGGATTTGTTTATTTTACGTTTTTATGGTAATGAAATTTTGGCCAAGTGAAGAATAACGAGAGAAGGGGTTCAAGACAGCGATATTTCGGGGTTTGTGCTGCGAAAACGTGCTCAAGACATGCACACAATCGGCGGAAAATCGCGTGCGGAAAATCGGTGCTTGTCGCCTCAATTATATCCAGTGGGAAAATGTCGGGTTTTATTTCACGATGTCGTTATCGGTTTAAAAAAAAGAAGACCGTTAAAAGAATCACACACACAAAGCTATATAACGTGAGGCGGAGGGTAATTTGTTGTAAATAGCCTCGTTTAAATTCCTTGCACTAGGTGGAATCAGCAGCGGAACCTGCAATTTCTGCGTGCAGAAAATGATCTGGTTTAGCTGAAATGTGCGAATAATACGGAGAAAAAAGAGAGACGAGAAAAACGAGAGCTCGTTTCGGTTGAAATGTCCTTTATGTGATGAAATGCCAACGTTTCCAGTGACAAATTCAAGGTTGAATCGCCATTATTTCGACACCTTCAATGAAAATCTCGTGGTGGTGAAGTAACCAAGATCAAGGGGAGCTGTCCTTTTCACCGAAGTCTTTTTTCTCACGAAATCTTTCTCTATTTTTAAAGATTTCGATGGGCAAAGGAAGTTAATGTGCCTTAGCTTATATATCTTGGAATGGTTTTAATTGAAGGTTGTCTTAACCCAGGTTTTATGAGACGTTCATTGAAAAAAACTATTTTAAATGAGTCAGGGTCGCTGACAAAAAGACACACAGACTTTGAAAATATTTTCGAAGTAGTTATTCTTTACTACGTCTGCTGTTTTTACTTTTTTTTACTCAGATTATCGATTTTTAATTGTCATCAATTATTTCTGTACTCTTCTTACTTATATGCGGATTTTTCCTCTATTTATCCATAAACCTGGTCACTAACTTTCCTTCCTAAGTAGGTATGTATGTCTTCTCTAAAAAAAATTATTCTTTTTTCGAATCTATTCAAACTACTCATTTTACTGTAAGATTATACAGTAGTCTTTATGTATATATTTTTTCAATATTACTTTCAAGTTTTTTTCATTACCTAAATTAATTTTTCTTTATTCATTAATTCATTTGTGTCAAATTATTGACTAATTGTTTATTTGTTAATTCATGCATTTTCTTAATTCCTGGCGCTCATATATGTGCTGTATGTCATGTTTATGTCCTCATTTTCTTGATATTCCTTGTACAGTAAGCTCAAAATTTTCGCTAAACGTTTTCTGACAGAGTTCAGAAGTCAGAACCAACACATAAAAGGAATAACTTGAAATATTTTAATTGCAGTTGGAGCTTCTTCTTTTTCACTCAGAACCCATTATTTCAAAAACTGCTCCAGTGATTTTTTGTCCTTGCTTGGATCCTCTTGAACCTTTCATGAAGGAGACAAGACTTTTTTGCAAAGTTTGCTTGAAAATGAAATTAAACTGATGAATAGTGCTGAAGTCTGGAAATACTTTTATGGTAAGGAAATCGGTTTTCGTCGGAGATAAACGTCTTATTGTCCCTTTGACGAAAATCTATGGAGCTCTGAAAAGCTATTCACTGAACGCAGTTTTCAGGATTGAGCATACATCTCACTCCCAATGGGTTTCCAATTTTGATTCCAGCTTACTGCAATTTTGTATATTGAACGATCAACTATAGCCGAGGTTCATGTTCCATATGATGGACAGTAATTATTTCTTCGAATCGATTGGGATAATTGTTCCCTCTGTAAAGTTATAAAATCCATCTTGTAACTTGTAAAAGCTGTATTTTCTAGTGGACAATTTTCTTAAAATTTATTGTATGGGTTTTTTTTTAATCCTGCTGTCATAGCAAGGGAAAGGTTGCTTGAATCCATCCTGAGCAATAATTACTGCCAGTATATTGGGAACACGAACCTTGGCTATAGTTCATCATTCAATCACCAAAACGAAAAATGGTAGGAAACTTGAAAAGAATCGAAACCCCATCCATAGATATATCTTCCGAAAGATCCTGGAAACTGTGTTCACTAAATCATTTGTGAAAGCTCGATCGGTTTTCGCCTAAAGAATAATCCGTTTTTCAGAGTCTCTGACGCAACACCGATTCCTCACAATAACACTTCGAATCCAACTGAGAACTTTTTTGTTTTGTTTTCGTTTCCGCTTTTTTATTTCTCTTCACCCCAATGAAACTCAGCAAGCAGCCTGACGAAGAAGCAGAAACCCCGGAAGGCTTTTGCAATCCAATCAAAGGTGCCATTATCTCGGGTTTCCTGCTGCTGGACAGTCGCCCTTTGTAAACTTTTTCTCGGGTTATTTCCCGCCGACAAAAGAGGATTCGGTTCTCAATGCTGGGGATCGATTCAGCATTGACAAGAGACACTTCACCAATTTATAAATGAATAAGCCTTCCGATTTATTCAATCCAATTGCCGCTTTCAGGCCAGGAAACTTGACGCATTTTGTGGACTTACAAATGACGCACAGCGTCGCTCAGCATTTATTTTACAACCAAGGTTCGTGGCGATGAAGTATTTAAAAGCTTGTTTCACTTATTTTATATGACGAAGAGAGAAGGGATTCATTATTCTCGGCACAAACAATTTAATGAAGAGAAAAAAGCGAATGATGCTTACTTGTTAAAGATTTTTTTTTATAACGGCAGTCAAACGAGTTATATTGCGGTGTAAATGCTGCCAATAATCGACTAGGAGCAGCATTGTTTAAAATTGCAGTACAGGACCAATTTATTTCCCTTCGTAAATTTTGGTCAATTTTTTTCTCATCGGGTACCATTTGGTGACAATAAAAATGACTGGGTCTCAATGAAAGGATCGATTCCGCATTTTAAAGGAAATTGGCGGATGCCGTTTCGATTGACAACTATCCAATGATATACAGCTATTATATTGGCAATGAAAGATAATCGGCATTTGTGCATGCAGGATATCTTTTGAAGTTTGCTTTATATTTGCACCAATGTTTTTTTTTCTCAGCGGTACATTGCTCAGAATATCATTTTTTCTTGCAATATTTGAAGTGTTTTTTAAATTTCCCTCTTCTTTAAAACAGAGGGGGAAGAACCCCCCATCATTTTAAGGGGGTGAATTTCCTTTCTTTCAAAAATGGGGGAAATTGCACAGTTACAGAATGTTAGTGTTTTTTTATTTCCCCCCTTTTCAATGCGGGGGAAAAATAAAAGCACCCCAATTTTAAAAAATGGAATTGGAAGTGGAATTTTTTTCCTGATCCCTTGAAATTTGACTTAGAAAGGTTTTACTGTATTGTATAACAATTTTTTGGTCCTATAGAGTTCTCTACAACAACATTATCTCTACAATTTTTTTCCTGGTCCCCTGCATATTTTTTATTGCTGCATTTTGTTATCTGCTGATTTTGACTCAAATGGTGCTCCCCTGGAAGTTTTGAAAACACGTGGAATCTAACCACAATGATCTTCTCTAAAACAATTTTCTCTCTACAACACAATTTTTTTATTGGATTCTATCTCTCCATGTTATAGCAGTTCTCTAAAATGAAATGCATCTGCACAACAAAATTCAAAGGACAAAAAAAAAATCTCTGTATAGCAAGAATTCCATTGCACAGATAATTGTTTGTAAAGAATTCCTGTAACATGGGGAGAAACCCCCCCAAGGGACCAAGCAATACTCTCATACAGAGAAAATTGTTCATGGACAAAATCATTGAACAGAGAGTCCACATTTGAAAAAATGAAATACAATTCCGGGAAGCACCATTGGAGCCAAAATCAGTAATCAGGTAATCATCAGCAATTCCAGGTTCAAACAATCACTGTTTTAGTGGATATACATCATCCATGCTAATTCATTGTTGTCTTCCTGCTGTTGAGGAAGCAGGAACAAGAAAGTTAGTATATGCAATAGAGATGGCTATTTGCATGCATAACAACGCATGATCAGGTCGAGTTAAAGTACCAAGAGTCACGCAAGAAGAATCAGCTCCAGCAATTTGTTTTTGTTACCCTCACTGCATTCCTTCCGGCGTTCTTCTTGCAATATTTGGATCCTCTCAATTGAAAAAGGAAAATTAAACCAGGAAACTGATGCACATTCGGACTTGCAGAATTTATTTTTAATGTTTTCCTTATATCCAAATGCGAGTGTCAATCATCCGCGTTTGAGTTGATCAGAAAGAAAAATCGTGGAACACGAAAATTGCTTGATCTCGAATATGAGTTCGCTTTTATTTCTTATGCGTATTGCAGGAATTCTCAAATACGGCCGGCATTTTTTTCAACAAAGCGTGAATCTGAAAATGCTCCTGACTTTTTTCTGGTTTAAAAATATATGTGATTATGTACGCGGAAAAAGTGATCAATGATCTCTCTAAGTTTTCATTCAAAAATTGAAACTCGAAGAATTCCAATTGAAAATTGCTGCATATAATTGCCCATAATTACAGTCGAACTCCACAAAAATGGCCATTTTTGCGTTTGATGAATTCGGTAGTTTACTTGAATAAGGGGTGGTACATGCAGGGAGATGCCAAAAATGGAGGACGATATGGATGAAAAAGCTTTTTTCAATGCTTAAATGTTCAGTAATGGCTAATTCTGTGCCATCAGTTGGTGAGACAAAACAGTTATTGGAGATCACAAGCGAACAGGAAATTGTATTCCAGTGTTTTAGGTTTAAACAAAACAAAAAAGACAGTGAAGGTTGTTGGGAGTGGTTAATATGCCCAAAAAATGGCAAGGGATAGCATTTTTTTTTTACAGAGGAAAACCTCGTCATTGAAAGTTTTAAGGTGTAATTTGTTTGTTGCACTAATGCGATGTCTGCTTATAAGGCTCTTGAAGCATATGCACATTTTTTTGGAAGGGAAAATTAAACGTCTGTTTGAATCTTCATTAGTGGGATGTGAATGTGATGTGGCCTGTGACTACAGTTCCAAAGCTGGTTTGAAAATTTTCAATATGCAAGAGCTCACTGAAAAATTTTAATACCTCACAAAACTTCACAGAAATCTCATTTCCACACCATTCACTGTCAAATATTTATCCCCAACTTGCATTTTGAAGAATAAAAGAAAACGCAATGATCAGCACCATGAGACAGGCTCCAGTTATTCCTATTA
This sequence comes from Notodromas monacha, assembly GCA_905338405.1. Taxonomy (NCBI): domain Eukaryota; kingdom Metazoa; phylum Arthropoda; class Ostracoda; order Podocopida; family Cyprididae; genus Notodromas; species Notodromas monacha. The sequence continues at coordinate 8,187 of CAJPEX010002049.1, forward strand.
TTCCCCATCTGAATTCCCTTTAAAAATATGCATTAAAAACCTTTCTAAACCTGGGATTCTTGTGATCTTGGTAACTCGAACGTTCTGCATGAGGCCTATATAGTGGCAATTATTTTCTTCACACAGGAAAAAAAAAAAAAAAAAAAGTAACTGGATATTTTTTGAAAGGAAGAAAAAGACAAATTGGGCAAATTAACCCCACTTCCAAATTCAACATTCTGTCAACTCATTCAAGAAACAATATAAGGCCCAGAATGCAAGCATTTACAATTTCCTGCAATTCTTCTATACTGTATTTCCAACAACAGCAAAAACGTGTGTTTCTCCCAACTTAAAACCTCTTGAACTAATTTTTATTACTGTTAGCCCCTTGAAAGTTGGCCTTCAGAAAGGTTCAAACTGTATATACATGCCCCTCAGCCGCGTTACACAAACAGAGAAGACAGTGGTGATGGCCTGGGTAAATCCTAGCGAAGTTTTGTAAAATGAAAAATATATACGGTATACTGTACATGTTCAGTGATAGCATGTCCCAATAGGAAACATATCAAAGCTGATTCATATAACCTGCCCATTAATTGCAGGAAAAGGCGCCAGGCAACTAATGCCCAGAACCCGGCTTCAGGGGGGGCTATTGAAAACAACCGCGAGGCTTAATGACAGGCTCTTGCTGCTGGTTCCTCTGCGCCGCGGACGAGACTAGAATCCTGGGTTGCGCAAAACTCGAAAACACAGTTGCCATGTACGTCATCAGCACTTCTGCAGTGATGCCGAAACGGGAAATTGTATGAGGAAAACAGAGTACAATTCAGTGAAACCCCTGCAGAATGGCCTGTTTTGCACTGCAGTTCTGTAGACGAGGAGGCTGTTGCATATGCGAAAAGACCAGCAAGAACATCATGCGAGGGAGTTCAACTTGATTTGCATACTCAAGACTTGGAAAATATTTTAAGGAATGAGAGCCAAAAAAACCATGGGTCATTTTAAACTTACGTTTATTTCTGTAATCTCCGAGAAAACCATTTTTTGAGAACACAGGAGGAAATAACCAGTATTTTGTTCAAGCTCTTGAATTCTTAAAAAACATTTCTAAAAGGTGAAAGTAATTACAGGGCTATGTATAAATAAATCTTGCTTTTTTGAATCTCGTCATTTTTCACTTTTTAAATTTTTTGTTTTCAAACGTGCTCATTCTTGAACAAAATAAAAAATGCAGTGGAATATTGTTAAAACAAAACGTTTGGGACCTTAGAGGCAGAATCATAAAGGAAATTTTGTAGAATCCAAATTAAAATACCATTGTGGCTATAGGAATGAGACTGAGGAACAAATTGGTTATATGCATTAATTTTTAATAACAAGATTTTATGGTACAAAGTTGTCCATGTAAAAATATCAAACAAAGAAATCACAAAGAAGCTAGCCTTTTCTGCAATGACAAATTCCTGACTGAAATGAGTTCTTTCATCCATCATTTATATTCTTTATAACAGTATCCCCAACCTGTGGTCTGTGGACCAGCCCCAGTCTGCAGACATTCTTTGCTGGTCTGCAGCAAAGTTTCAGTGCCATAATACTGTAAATGTATAAAATGTAGCAATGAAGTCTCTTATGCAGGTGGTACCTCATAATTCAACTCTAATCAGTTGCTGGACTAGCAGAGGTCAAATTGCAATTTGACCTCACAAACAGGCTCTTGCTGCTGGTTCCTCTGCGCCGCGGACGAGACTAGAATCCTGGGTTGCGCAAAACTCGAAAACACAGTTGCCATGTACGTCATCAGCACTTCTGCAGTGATGCCGAAACGGGAAATTGCATGGAAAGAAAAATTCAGTAAACCCCATGAAGACTGGCCTGTTCTGCACTGTAGACGAGGAGGTTGAGCATATGCAAAAACACCAGCACGAACATCATGCGAGGGAGTTCAACTGTTTTGCTCACTCAAGGCTTGAAAAATAGCTTAAGGAATGAGAGCCAAAAAAAACCATGGGACATTTTAAACTTACTTTTATTTCTGTTATCTCCGAGAAAACCATTTTTTGAGAACACAGCAGGATATAACTAGCATTTTGTTCAAGCTCTTGAATTCTTCAACAACAACAAATTATAAAAGGTGAAAGTAATTACAGGGGCTATATAAATAAATCTTGCTTTTTTGAATTTCATCCTTTTTCACTTTTTAAATTTTTTGTTTGCAAAGGTGCTCATTCCTAAACAATATAAAAATACAGTACTGTACAGTGGAATATTGTTAAAACAAAGCGTTTGGGACTTTAAAGGTAGAATTGTGAAGGAAATTTTTCAGAATCCAAATTGAAATACCATTGTGGCTATGGGAATGAGACTGATGAACAAATAGGTTATATGCAAAAGTTTGTTATAACAAGATTTTATGGTGCAACGTTGTCCATGTAAATATAGCAACCAAATAAATCATCACAAAGAACTTGGCCTTTTCTGCAATGACAAATTCCTGGCTGAAATGAGGTCTTTAATCCATCATTTATATTCTTTATACTGTAACAGTATCCCCAACCTGTGGTATGTGGACCAGCCCCAGTCTGCAGACATTCTTTGCTGGTCTGCAGCAAAATTTCAGTGCCATAATACTGTAAATGTATAAAATGTAGCAATGAAGTCTCTTATGCAGGTGGTACCTCATAATTCAACTCTAATCAGTTGCTGGACTAGCAGAGGTCAAATTGCAATTTGACCTCACAATTTCAGTGCCATAATACTGTAAATGTATAAAATGTAGCAATGAAGTCTCTTATGCAGGTGGTACCTCATAATTCAACTCTAATCAGTTGCTGGACTAGCAGAGGTCAAATTGCAATTTGACCTCACAGCAATTTCAACCATTAAAATATGAGTTGGTCGAAGTGTGGGAGGTCAAATTGCAAGGTACCACAAGTATTTATCTGAAACTTCTGAGGACAATGACAGTTGAAACTATCCAATGAAAAAATTATAGTTGGCTTTTCTCCTAATAATGCTTCAGACAAATTATGACCTGGTGATATTAATTATCCATCTTTTCATTCCTAAAAAAGCTTTCTTCAAGCTCATGTGTCTAATGTTTTGAAGACATTCCACTATATTGCTTCAAGGGTGTCGAAAATTTAGTTGAGGGGTGTTTAGAAATACGAGATTTGCTGGAATCGGCAAAAGACCGATAATCCTGAAGGAATCTTGTGGGATGAAGAATGACCTCAAGTTCCCACAATCTTCCTCCCAAAAAACGCGTCCTCTAAATTCGCTATGCTAAAAAGACCTTGCAATCCAAGGATATTCCCCAAATAAATTCAAAGGATTACTTTCCGGAAAAAACAGTATATAAGCAAAGAGATTTTCTATACAAAACACGGTCCAGTTCAGACCTCGCGATAGTCCGACAAATTTGCATTTGGGTTTTCGTTGCGTTTGCGTTTGCGTTTGCGGTTGTCTCATCATCTCCTTTACAAACTTAAGAAATCAAACGATATTTTGTTGCTTTCTCTGAAAATATACCAATTTAAACTAGGACGCTGGTCCTGGCCGCAGCCCGGCTGATTATCTTGTTTTATTTACAATCCTTTCCTCGATTCTTATTTGTTGAAAATTCCTCGATCCTTCTTTTTCGTCAATCGGAAGGAAAATTCTATTTCTTTCCTTGTCTGAAAGCAGTTTAAAAGATCTCTTTCTGACAAAAATGGTAGCAGAGCGTGGTTAATCTAAGAACGTTTTTAGTTTTTCTCAGCGCTGAGTGTTAAAACTTCCATTCATTCTTCAAAGGCAAAAAACTTATCCCTTCAAAAAAGTGTATTATATTCGAATTTTGTGTGTATCAAATTTTCTGGTGTAACTAAGTGTATTATATCTGAATTTTGTGTGTATCAAATTTTCTGGTGTAACTAAGAAGTGTATTACATTTGAATTCCGGGTGATTTAAATTTTTCGGCTTATCTAAGTTTTTAACTTTGTGTGGATTGAATTCTTTGGTGATGTATATAAGTTTATTTGAATTTTTTGTGAATCAAACTTTCCGGTGTATCTAAGTGTATTAGCATTTCGTGTGAATCAAATTCTCTGGTGTTTCTACGTATATCATATTCAAATTCCGTGTAATTTTGAAATACTCGGGTTTGTGTATCTATAGCAAGAAGGTTGTCTAAAAAGGTTTTTTGTATATTTGTTGGTATACTTGATTCAAAAAACTTGTTCTAAAACTTTGTTGATCTAACTTCTCACTGAAAACCATCGAGTAAATAGAAAACTTTTTTTAAATCTCAAAGGGCTATGTCTAGAGGTCAAGGCCGTCCTTCTCTCGGAGAAAAGGGGGAACGCGGCAGAAATCCCACCAAAAAACCATTATCCGTATCAAATAATATTCTTCCTACCACCCCGATCCAAAGATCCGTTTCGAGATCTCAGTCAGGCTGAGCTTCAACTAGAATGACTCCTCTTTTATCCCCTCTTACCTCTCTAACCTCAAAACTATATCTTATAGTCAGAGCTGTAAGAAAAGGAGATTGTGCATATAAGGAACTTGATAAAGAAAACCAAAAACTCATGTTTGAAGATATCCTTTCAAAATTTCTAGAGTTCTCTGAATTTTATGATTCTTTATTGTTAGAGCCCATTGATGATCAAACTATGATCGAGCTAACTCTTCTCAGGAAGGAAATTGGTATTCTGGCGACCCACACTCCTGATAGTCTTAGTTTAGAATGGATGTCTTTAAGACCTTCCCAAAAATCTGTCAAGAGTGTAGAATTTCCTCCTCCTCCAGTTTTTCTAAATGCAAACAATGCCAAAATTGAGGAGAATGCTGTAAACCAGACAGAATCAAGATTTGCCAAAAACAAAAACAATCTCCCGCAACCTATCTCTGAAAGTGGGGATAGCTCCACAACTGTTCCTCAAGGAATGGAAGTGATGGAAAACATCATTCCTCAAAATGCGACTTTAAGAGTACCAAGAAAAGAGGTTGATCTGATATAGGTAACCTTCTTGCTATAGATACACAAACTGTTCCTCAAGGAATGGAAGTGATGGAAAACATCATTCCTCAAAATGCGACTTTAAGAGTACCAAGAAAAGAGGTTGATCTGATATAGGTGACCTTTCCTAAAGAAGCAAAGAAAATACCAAACTTGCTGGCATCAGATGAACCCTACATTGAGAGTGAAATCAAAATGTACAGAAAAGGAAAATCTACAACTCACAATGCCACCACCTTTATTCAAACCTACAAACAAAAGGAAATGAAAACTTTTTGAAAATTTAAAATTGAATCGACTTTGGATAACGATTTTGACAGAATCTGGGCCGCCTTTTGACCTATTCATCAGGCTCCAAAAATTGAATTCACCCCAAACCAAAGAATCTCACTTTTATTAGTTCACTTTGAGGAAGATGTTCTCTCCGAAGTTAAAGGTTTAGAAAGAAAAGAAATGGAAGAAGATTATCTCTTCCTGGTCCGAGTCTTGTTTTCAAACTTTGGGGATGTCAATCAAATAGCTCTTGAGATTTTTAACACCATCAAAACCCTTTCTCCAGTTAATGAAACCAAAGCTGCAGGTGCAGAATATATTTGCAAAATTTTGAAACTAGTAGCCAAACTCACGGTCTTGAAACAAGACATTTTTTATGTACATAAGCGTATTTGGCCCAACGTCAAGGAAAACCTTAACATAAGCTCTCTCTACAACATCCTGCAGACTTCCATAACTCCCAAGTTACAGGAACATTGGAGTGAAAATCCTGAAAGGATTTATAGATGGTTCTGGGAGAAACTTAACAGTAGGACAAAAAAGTTAAAAGAACAAAAATTTAGTATTTACAAAACAAGTGTTAATGCTTCCACGAAGGAAAACACCACTGCCTCGCTTGCTCCTCCTTCTGAGACCGCTCTAACTAAGATCAACGTTAAAACAGAAAACTCTCCTTCAAATTCCTCAGTGGTACCTATCACCAACCCTCAGATCAAAAAAGAAAACGCAACTGAAATTGTTGCTGATTCAAACAGATTTCAAAATCAAAACTCAGGAGGATTCCAAACTCAAAATACGGGAGGTTTTCAAAATCAAACCAATGGAGGGTATCGAAATCAATTTAATAATGGATACCAAAATCAACAGCGAGGTTCTCGAAATCAAAACTATCAAGGGCGACCACAATTTCAAAATTTTCAACAAAGAACTGGTTGCCCATTTTGCACTGGACCCCATCCACCAACACAATGTAACAAAACTTTGAGTGAAAGAGAAAAAGCAGTCACTACCCATTCTCTTTGTTGGAATTGCCTTAGAACTGGGCATGGTACTAAAACTTGCAGGAGTAAGCATACTTGCTATACCTGCGGAAAACATCACCATACTGCTGTTTGCAGAAAAAACTCTCCAAGACCTCAAGGTCAGAGAAATTTTGTAGAACCAGTAAAAGAACCAGTATCTTCCCAGATTAGTCCCAAAATCCTAGAAATGTTCAAAAAATTAGAGAATAAAATTGAATCTAATCAACCTTCTAATCAAAATCTTCCTGTGGCACCTCCTCAAGCTGTCTCTAAGACAGAAAACACAGCATGGCTAGAACAACAAAATATTCAAGTTAACTTCTTGAAAGAAGGTTCTTTTCCGAGTTCTTTCCTTGAAACCGTTAAATTGTTTGATGGTAATACCCAACAAGCCCTCTATGGTCTATTGGACTCAGGAGCTCAAACTTCATTAATAATGGAGGAGGCTGCTAAAAGACTCAACGTGCCCGTTAAAAAACATGAGATTGAGTTCAAAATTTCTGGAGTTAATAAAAATAATCAGGCCCTATCTACGAGATCATATGCAATTCTCGATTTCATGAGTCAGAACTACCCCACAGAAACATTGAAAATTGAAGCTCTTGTGATCCCATCACCAAAACTGTGGGGGGGAACAAACCCCCAGAAATTGCCTTGGATGGACGAATACAGAAACTTATTGGGAGGTCCAAGAATCGTGGACTCAACTGAAGTACCCTTTGACATGGTCATAGGGGGTAGAGATTTGATACCCATCTTTAATAGTGGAAACAAACCCTTCCTAACAACCAACAAATTTCAACTGATGAGTTCAAAAGTCGGTTTGATTCCTAGAGGAATTTTTACAGGAGATAAGAGCTTGATACTGCCTCAAAGAAAATTGTTAACCTTTTCAGTTAGAGTTAATGGAAACAACAAGCTTGATTACGAACTTAATGATGAAATTACTCAGTCTTTGCGATTGGATAGAATTAACATCTTAGGAGAAAATGAAGAAGAAAAGAAAACAGATGAAGAAGAACTCTTAGATTATTACTCAAAACTTAGCAGGGCTCCCAATGGAAGAGTTGTTGCACCTCTTCTAAAAACAAATACCTTCTATGACAAATGGTGTCCCAACACTATCATGGGAGAACAACGAATTGGCTCCGTCATAAGAATTTTAGAAAAGGGAGGAATTCTTGCTGACGAATATCGAAAGTTTATTAAAGAATGGGAAGACTCGGGGGTCATAACTCCTACTTCATTAGATGAAGTAGTTGAAAGAGGTACTCCTTATACCGAATTACCCCATCACGAGGTTGAACATCCCTCAAGCGCTAGCACGCCACTACGAGTGGTTATTGCAGGAAACGCAGCCGATAGGGGTAGATGTTCTCTCAATGATATTTTAGATCAAGGCCCTAACATTTTACCCAAATTGACTCATATTCTAATGAACTTAAGATTTTCTGAATCTTTCTCTGTGTCTGATATATCAAAAGCTTTTGTTCAAGTTCAACTGACCCCAGAAGACCAGTGGTTACTTATATTTAGATGGCCTGTCAAACAACCTGATGGATCATATAGACCTCAGTTTTTTAGATTTCTTAGACTTCCTTGGGGTATTAATTGCGCACCCTTCATGCTAAATGCAGCCATACGGTATCTTTATCGATTGGCCGAAAAGGAAGGAGCTCTTACTGAAAAGGAAAGAATAGATCTAGAAAACAACACATACGTTGACGATATCCTAATTACTGGAGATACCCTAGAAGAAATTCTGAAAAAACAAGAGGTAACTACAAAACTATTAAAAGAAGGAGGTTTCAGCCTCACAAAAGTTAGAACCTTTCCTTCCCAGAAGGGAGAACAGGAGCAATACAAAATTCTGGGAATTCTATATAACTCCTCTGACGATTCTATCTCAGCATGTGTGGATAAAATATATCTTCTGGCAGAAGCTGGAATAATTTTGAAACGAATGGCTGCTGGTATCATAGCCAGACTGTACGATCCTATGGGATACATGACCCCCTTTAACACCAAAGTCAAACTCTGTTTTCAAAACTTTAATTTGCAAAATCCTAAAGCTCCATGGGACACCGAACTGAGTGAAGAAAACAGTAAAGAATGGAAATCTTTGGCTCTAGAAACGTCTACCTTGTCCAAATTCAGGATTCCTCAAAGAGTTAAAATCGAAAAAGAAACAGAGGGGGAATTTCATGTTTTTTCAGATGCTAGTGGTTCTGCATTAGGAGTAGCAATCTATTATCCGTCTAGGAATTCTACATCTCAAAAGGTTTCTCTCATTTTTGGAAAATCTAAACTGGTTCCAATAAAAGCAAAATCGTTAAAAAAGAACAATGCAAAACAACTTGACCAAAAAATCAAGATCAATAGACTTGAGCTATCAGCAGCCTGTTTGGGAGTCACCTTGTTAAAAGAAATCCTGAAAATGATGAATTCTAAATTTTTTAAAGTCTTCTCTTGGGTTGACTCAGAGGTAACTCTCAATTGGATTAGGAATTTGAAACTAGATTCTATCAAATATATCAAAGATAGAGTATTTTTAATAAATAACAATACAGAAAAGAAAGATTGGAGACATGTTCCTGGAAAGCAGAACCCAGCAGACTTAGCTACAAGAGGTTGTGACGCACAATTCTTAATGAATTGTAAGCTTTGGTGGGAAGGACCAGAATGGTTGATTTGTCAGGAAAACTGGCCAATCCAAAACATCTGTATGTTTCCATGTCTGGTACTTAAAGAAGATCTGTCCTCCTGGGACGTTTCAAAAGAAAGTATACTGAAAGCTTTTTCTGGAGCATCCACGTGGGAATCTATTGTGACAAGAATGATTGGGTGGAAGAAAATAACGAAATTCTTTAAAGAGAGAGCCAAACTAAGAACTAGAGGCGCTAAACGGAACTTCAAGGGTGAAATAATCATGAAAAAACTATTCAACGTACAAAATTCTCCCTCATTAATTAAATCAGCTCAAATTGAAATCTTTCAGATATTACAGAGAGCCTTCGTACCTGAAATATGAGCTGATCTTCAGAATGACATCCATGTCCCAGAACATCCAGATTTAAAATGGAACAAAGAATTTAAGTTGATAGAATCAGTAAGTAGACAAGGAAATCTTGCGGAATCTTCTGTTTCATCATCTCATATCCTTCAAAAATCTCTTATCTTTCTGCCAGTTCCTAAAGCTCACAAAAATTCAGGCATTTTAAAAGCTCTCTTCAGATCTTACCATCTAGAACTCGGACATGCATCATCTTCCGCTGTCCTTAGCGCTCTTAACAAAACATTCTGGATCCCAAGGGGAAGAAAAATAGCTCAAGAAATTAGACAAACATGCAATTGGTGCAAAAGATTCGATGCTAAAGCTTATACTGTACCCCCTGCGCCGCTTCCAGAATATCAATATTTTGGCTCAATTCCATTTAGAGCAGTTGGAATAGATTTTGTAGGCCCATTCACCTCCATCAAAATTGTACAAACCATGGATAAAAAACGAGTCATTGTGTCACCTTCTCAAAAAATATCAATTTGTGTCTTTTCATGCCCTCTTGTGCGAGCAATTCATTTGGAACCGGTTCAGGACTTAACTATCAAATCTTTCGTTGGTGCATATGAAACCTTCTGTTTTAAGAGAGATGTCAATCCAGAAGTACTAGTTACGGATAACGCAGCAACATTCAGGGCAGCATGGCCTATGTTACTTAAAGCCCAAAAACAACATCTTAGAGTAAAATTTAAGAACATTGAGTGGCATTTCAACGCCAGTAGGGCACCATGGTGGGGTGGATTCTATGAACGTCACATGAGCATGATTAAAGATAAAATGGCAAGAACTTTTGGAGGGTTATCATTTGATAATTGGAATGCTCTTTTGTCAGTAGTAGCCAGAATAGAAAACATGATCAATAGTCGTCCTTTAACTTATCTCTACTCCGATAGAATGTCTCCTATGCCTATTAATAGTAGCCAGAATAGAAAATATGATTAATAGTCGTCCTTTAACTTATCTCTACTCCGATAGAATGTCTCCTATGCCTATTACTCCCTCAATGTTTATTAATCCTCATCAAGGGGACTGGGAATTTAACCCCTTTCTGTATGGTCCTGACCCTTTAAAATTTTTGGGCGTCACTGAAAAGGATAGATTTACAGATAATGCAGCTCACAGAATTAAAATAGCAGAAGGAATATGGTCCTCATATTACGAAGGGTATATTAGGAACTTACGGAAGTTTCAGACAAAAACTGGAAAGGGAAACCCCTTGGAACCTAAGGAAGGTCAAATTGTACTGCTTAAACCGAATATGCTTAAAGAAAATTCTCCATTACACAGAATTAAATGGAAACTGGCAAAAATTATCAATGTATATTGAAGCAGAAGAGACGGAAATATCAGAGTCGTAGATATTATAACTACCTCCAAAACTGGGGGGGATAAATTACCTAAGCCTAAAATCCTCAAAAATCAATCTGTACAAAACCTTATTCCCCTAGAAGCAGAAGTTCAACAAATAGAAGACAAATTCCTAAAAGAATTTACTGTTAAAAAACTAGAATCAGCAAAAGAGGTATTTTTGTGTTTGGAAAAAATCGTTTGAAGAAAGAAAAAAGTAAAATTAAAGTCAAGTGTGTCCTCAAGGACAGGATTTACAACAAAAAACAAAAAAATTGTTTAATCTGTTTGAAAATAAAAACCAAAAAAGTAAATTTGAAAACGATCGTCAACTTAAAAATTCTTTTATTTTCAGAAAAAAGGTTCGTCACATCGAAACTTATATAAAAATTCATTCAAAAAACATAATTTCAGCGTCAAAAGAAATACCAGAACGGAAAAACCGAAACCGCAAAATTAAAACTGTTCATCTGATCAAATAAACTTCATCAAACAAAACAAACATTTGACCTTTGTCTCCAACAAGCCAAAAACCCTTGTGAGTCTTTGTTATGACGATCATATTTTGACGAGTATTCTTCAATCGCACCAAAGAACCGACCACAATCTTTCCAATATGACGATCTCTCAATTTGAAGT